>JAPJBO010001410.1:0-45981 GCA_030068145.1 Diplonema papillatum | reverse complement strand
CCGCGGGCTTTCCAGGGCTGGGCCCATTGACAGCCTGGGAACCATTCCCGCAGCATGTACTACGTGTTGCCCGTAAACGAAACGTAGCCAAGCTCTGCGAGTTGATGTTGCCGACTCAGTTGACATCCTGGCATTCCTGATGACACCTGTTCTGCGAGAACTCTCAAATGGAATTACCAAAGCCGGTAACCCACATGGAAGGGTTTGTGCTGACTCGCAGGCCCGGGCGGCAGGGTTGTGCAGCAGAGCGCGACTGCGGTGGGCCAAAGAAACTGACCGATGATTTCTAGCGTTATTTGTGGATTTCACAGCGGCCGGCGACCAGTCTGAGTCGTCGGAGTGGCTGAACGGTCGACCAAATCTTCGGTGGAACCCTGGGCCGGGCACAGTCGTAGTGGCTTTTGTTCGGCGATATAGCGTAGACTCCAGAATCCAGCACCGTACGCGTACTGACTCGTATCTGAGCCTGATTAGCGTCAAACTGCGGAACTACAGGATTGGAGTGGGATTCCCACGGAAGCTCCCTCCACAGGGTGGAGTCGGGGCAAAACAGAATGTCGGGGTCGTCGACTCCGCAAACGAGAGACCGAAACCACTTAGACTCCGTGCTGGCAGTTTGAGATTTCGTCTTGAAACTTGCGACAAAGCAAAAAGGGGCCTCTTTGTTTCGTGCGGTGGGACAACGCTTCAACGTTTTCGGTACTGACGCCAAGTGCTGGGACACCAACCAAATGGTACAAAAATTTGGGGGATAGAAATAGAATGGTACAAAAGTTTGGGGATAGTAATAGAATGGTATAAAAACTTGGGGATAGTAATAGAATGGTATAAAAGTTTGGGGATAGTAATAGAATGGTATAAAAGTTTGGGGATAGTAATAGAATGGTATAAAAGTTTGCGATAGTAATAGAATGGTATAAAAGTTTGGGGATAGTAATAGAATGGTATAAAAGTTTGCGATAGTAATAGAATGGTATAAAAGTTTGGGGATAGTAATAGAAAGTACTTCGCCTCCCGTCAGGCTGGGCGGCCTGGGCCTGCACTCCTGTGCAGACACAGCGGCGATCGCGCACATCGCGGCCACCTTTGACGGCGAGGCTTGCCTGTCGTCCCTGGTGACCCCCTACGTCCTGCCGCACGCCATGCTTCTCGACGAGGACGACACCTTTCTAGCGTCCCTTGAAGACCCGCGCCTTGCACCCTATGATTCCGTCCTGGAGAAGATCCAGAACGTTCTGCAGGCACGGGATAACTACGGGGGGCGTGGACAGAAAGTGTGGTCCGCGACGGTTCATGACGAGCGGCGCAAGGCCCTCATCATCTCGATGACTGAGGAGCTAGGCAGGTCAGGCCAGCTCCAAGGGTCGGCGCTGGCCCTGAAGCAGGTCCAAATCCGGGCGCGGATCCAAAGCTGCTCCGGCCAACATGCGTCCGCGTGGCTTTACGGCAACGCTGAAGCAGACCCCAGGCTGTGGCTATCCCCCGCGGAGCTCGCGGTGGCCATCCGGCTTCGGCTCGGGTTGCCCATCGCCCCCACGCCGAGCATCTGTCGCCTCTGCGGGACAGGCTCGGCAGACGTCGACGGAGTGCACGCGCGTAGTTGCTTCTCCGGCGGCCGCCGGACGAGAATGCACAATGCACTCCGCGACGTCATCGCTGACTTCGCCCGCCGCGGGCTGCTGGCCCCGGCGGTCGAGCGCCCCGTGTTTTCGAACACGGAGCGGAAGCGCCCGGACATCAGCTATGTCCGGGACGGCACCACCGTTGTGTTAGATGTCGCCGTCACCTTCCCCCTGCAGCCATCGAATCCCCAGTACGCTAAGAGGGCAGCGGAGAAGCCAGGGGGGGCGGCGACAGCCTACGCAACAGCTGTCAAAGAAGGCAAGTACCGCGGCATTATCGACAACGAGCCAAACCCTCGGGAATGGCTCGCTGTCCCGCTAGTCGTGGACACCTTCGGAGCGTGGTGTCCTGGAGCACTCACGGAGTTGCGGCAAATAGCCCGCAAAAGCGCCCTCCGTGAAGACCGGACCGCTTCGGCCGCCTGCCAGGACTTCTTCCACCAATTGAGCTTTCAGGTAGCCCAAGGGGTGGCAAGAATAGTCATTTCATCTGGCGGGGCGCGACCGGACGAAGCGGTCCACCCTGTTGCAGGGGGTAGTGTCACTGCATCGCGGGTTTTTTTACCTGGTCGGACCTGCTCGCTAGCAGGCCAGCCCAGGTCGCAGTGAGACTGGCGTTCACTGTGTGCTGAAGAAGCATTTTTTTGGGCTCCCGCTCCGGAAGCAACCGGATACCGGCAGCCCCGCTGTACCAACATGGCTTGTACAGTGTCCCGCGCTCCAAAAAAAAAAATTTTTTTTTTTGTCACCCGAGTGGCTCAATGGAAGAGCGCTTGACTACGAATCAAGCGGTTGTGGGTTCGAGTCCCACCTCGGGTGTTCTTTTGCGCAGGACAAAAGAGCAGTCGTTGCGGGGCTAATCCCCTTTTTTTTTTTTTTGCATGAGGCACCACATTCTTTTGGCAGCTCCGGAGAGCCGCGTTCCAGTTTTCGGGCAGGCTTTACGGGCCTCTTCGGGCCGGAAGGCATGCCAGAGAGACACAAGACACATGCAAGAGAGATGGGGATGGGCTATGGTACAGGGGGGTTAACAGTTCGTGGGTGTCCAGTATCTGAGCCTTTCACACAAACCAGCCAGGTGGCGGTTGAGTGAGGCCAGGTGGAAGACCCGGGAGACCTCTGGCTTCTTTCTTTCTTTCTCTGCCACTGGAACTCGGAGGGGGGGAGAGTGTTGGAATGTGGGAAGCATGGTGGAATGAAAGGATGGTGTGGTGTGGCGGAGCACACGGTTGCTTGTTTGAATGCGGTGCCTCTCCCATAGCTGTCAGCCACAAGGTTGCCACATTGTGGCCCCATTTAGCCACAAAGTAGCCACAAACCTTGTGGCTACCTTTGTGGCTAATTATGCAAAATTTTGGTATCACGGAAAACCGCGTGGAACTAACTTTTTCGGCCAGAAAATGCATCTGAAACACGTTTTCTGACGATTTTGACAGGGTTTTGGGCCAGAATACGGGTTAGTTGTTACACCCTGGGCTCGGCATCCTGGTTGCGCACCCTGGGGTACCATTGGTAAACGGTTTACTAAACCGCTACTGCTACTAAAGTAGTAGTAGGCATTATGCACACAGAATCATGCATAATTCAGGTTGGCGAGAGTGACAGACCCATTCTACTTGCAAAGCGCTTACCATTTCTGTCCTGAAACCCTCTGAGAGGGCCTCTCAACCAGCGACCGGCGCTCTCCGAGCCTCTTGAATGACCCCAGAGGAGGAGTGGGAGAGAGCGGCAAGTACCGCCGCAGCCAAACAGATTTGAATGCTGCCAGAAAGCTGCAAAGAAAACGTGGCAGCCGTCTGATAATAGTCAGGAGCTGGCGGATGGTGACTGAGCTTGAGCTCCCTGCCGCGGGCCTGCGGCCCGTGCTGCCCTGCTGGACTGGTATTGTCGCAAGTCAGTCACTTTCAACTTTCCCTTGTGCCTTGGCTGGGCCTGTGCTACAGGAGCCTGCGAGGAATTTCCAAGACGTGTGAGAGATTGCCCCCGCTACTTTTCTCGGATCTTTGGCTCCTCCTTGAACTCTTTCGGACGCTGATTGCAACAAGTGTAACAGTGCCACTCAGTGACAGCTGTTACAGGGAGTCAGTCACACTGTCAGTGTGCTCCTGCTGTACTATCATAGTAACTATGCCTGCTGTCGTGTGAAGTTGCGAGCTCTGTGCACTTTGCAAGCAAGCAAGCAAACTCGCTGGTGACGGGGTAGCTTGCACACCGAGTAGAAGAGCTGTCGTAATTGTGAAATGCTCCGTTTGCTGGGTCGTTGCTGTCCTGTTTAACCTTGGGTATCTTAGAATATCAGTGCATCGCCGTTACTAGTACGGCTGTCACCGGCGTGGTTTGGGTCCTTTAGCAGGAAAAGTTGGAGACTATGCACCCCGCAACTGAAACGGGTTTGCGGACAAGCGACCCTTTGAACTAAATTGATTCCTTGCCTGCTCCAAAACTTGGCAACAGAAGCATTGGCAGCTTCGTACTGACTCTGCGGTCTGAAATATCAACATCGCTTTCGACGGGTTCGTCTTCCTCCGGTGCACTCTCTGACTCAAAATGTACCAGAACAATGGCATTAGCATTGGTGCTGCGACCGTGTTGGCAAGATGCAGCAGCTTGTTGATGTTTTCTGAACTTTTCAAGCCTTGAATTACTTGCAGTGTTGTACGAAGTTACTGATAGAGTTGCCAACGTTGCCGCTGACTCGCGGATGAGGATACGAGGCCAGGGCGAAGCAGCTTACCCAAATTCGGGCCCAAAAACCTGTCAAAATCATCAGAAATTGTGTTTTAGATGCATTTTCTGGCCAAAAAAACTAGTTTCACGTGGTTTTCCTGGGTATCCAAATTTTGCATAATTAGCCACAAAGGTAGCCACAAGGTTTGTGGCTACTTTGTGGCTCCCAATTAGCCACTAGTGGCTACCTTGTGGCTGACAGCTATGCCTCTCCCCGTAGGGCCTTGACGGCCGGGTATCGAGGCACCGGCGGGACGTTGGGGACTGACTATGGCTGTGTACTGGGCACGGTCCGTAGGCCGGCGCCCGCTGTCTCTGCCCCGGCTATGCTTTTCGCCAGGGAAAAATATAGCTTGCTCAGCGCCATTATCTAGTCCCAAAAACAATACAGTTTCAGAATTGTTGCAGGAGAAGCCGGGTTGGCTCGAATAGAGGCTATCTACATTGCATGTTCAAATGGGCAACAGCCCCGAGCTCGCCGTTCAGCCAGCAGCGCGCAAGCAGGTGGCGAGCGCCCTCAGCGCGAGATCGCGTCTTCCGAGTCGGCGGAGCGCATAGCTGTCAGCCACAAGGTAGCCACTAGTGGCTAATTGGGAGCCACAAAGTAGCCACAAACCTTGTGGCTACCTTTGTGGCTAATTATGCAAAATTTTGATACCCAGGAAAACCACGTGAAACTAGTTTTTTCGGCCAGAAAATGCATCTAAAACACAATTTCTGATGATTTTGACAGGTTTTGGGGCCCGAATTTGGGTAAGCTGCTTCGCCCTGGCCTCGTATCCTCAGCCGCGAGTCAGCGGCAACGTTGGCAACTCTATCAGTAACTTCGTACAACACTGCGAGTAATTCAAGGCTTGAAAAGTTCAGAAAACAACAACAAGCTGCTGCATCTTGCCAACACGGTCGCAGCACCAATGCTAATGCCATAGTTCTGGTACATTTTGAGTCAGAGAGTGCACCGGAGGAAGACGAACCCGTCGAAAGCGATGTTGATATTTCAGACCGCAGAGTCAGTACGAAGCTGCCAATGCTTCTGTTGCCAAGTTTTGGAGCAGGCAAGGAATCAATTTAGTTCAAAGGGTCGATTGTCCGCAAACCCGTTTCAGTTGCGGGGTGCATAGTCTCCAACTTTTCCTGCTAAAGGACCCAAACCACGCCGGTGACAGCCGTACTAGTAACGGCGATGCACTGATATTCTAAGTACCCAAGGTTAAACAGGACAGCAACGACCCAGCAAACGGAGCATTTCACAATTACGACAACTCTTCTACTCGGTACCCCGTCACCAGCGAGTTTGCTTGCTTGCTTGCAAAGTGCACAGAGCTCGCAACTTCACACGGCAGCAGGCATAGTTACTATGATAGTACAGCAGGAGCACACTGACAGTGTGACTGACTCCCTGTAACAGCTGTCACTGAGTGGCACTGTTACACTTGTTGCAATCAGCGTCCGAAAGAGTTCAAGGAGGAGCCAAAGATCCGAGAAAAGTAGCGGGGGCAATCTCTCACACGTCTTGGAAATTCCTCGCAGGCTCCTGTAGCACAGGCCCAGCCAAGGCACAAGGGAAAGTTGAAAGTGACTGACTTGCGACAATACCAGTCCAGCAGGGCAGCACGGGCCGCAGGCCCGCGGCAGGGAGCTCAAGCTCAGTCACCATCCGCCAGCTCCTGACTATTATCAGACGGCTGCCACGTTTTCTTTGCAGCTTTCTGGCAGCATTCAAATCTGTTTGGCTGCGGCGGTACTTGCCGCTCTCTCCCACTCCTCCTCTGGGGTCATTCAAGAGGCTCGGAGAGCGCCGGTCGCTGGTTGAGAGGCCCTCTCAGAGGGTTTCAGGACAGAAATGGTAAGCGCTTTGCAAGTAGAATGGGTCTGTCACTCTCGCCAACCTGAATTATGCATGATTCTGTGTGCATAATGCCTACTACTACTTTAGTAGCAGTAGCGGTTTAGTAAACCGTTTACCAATGGTACCCCAGGGTGCGCAACCAGGATGCCGAGCCCAGGGTGTAGCAACTAACCCGTATTCTGGCCCAAAACCCTGTCAAAATCGTCAGAAAACGTGTTTCAGATGCATTTTCTGGCCGAAAAAGTTAGTTCCACGTGGTTTTCCGTGATACCAAAATTTTGCATAATTAGCCACAAAGGTAGCCACAAGGTTTGTGGCTACTTTGTGGCTAAATGGGGCCACAATGTGGCAACCTTGTGGCTGACAGCTATGTCGGCGGAGCGCGAGGAGGCGGCGTCAGGCGTGATCGAGCGATTGGCGCCGCCACCCACGGGCTCGCCGGACGCCTGACCGGCGAGGATGGCGTAGCTCGGCAGAGTGCCGCACCTCTGCAGGTACGCCAGAGCGAGTTCCGGAAAAACGAAGAGGATTGCCCAGAGGCGCTCCATGGCATCGACGGGCGGCGGCTTCGCATGGAGGCGGCTCTTCGCGTCGAGGTCGGCGTCCATCGTCAGCCTGGACAGCGCTGCAGCGGGGGCGTCACATCCGACGAAGAGGTGGAGTAGCGGGGCCAACGACCGGGTGCCGCAAATAGGGCACGGGAGAAACGCCTGTCTGCGATCCGCCCTCGAGAGGTCGCGCCATTCGGTGGCGTACATGGTCATCACCAGGTGGTGGTGGCCAGTGCGGAGCTGCCGCACCTCTCTTTCCGCCCGTGGTGCCAAGTGCTTGGGGCGGGGGATGCGGCGGCCAGAGACCAACCTGGCGAACGACGACGGGTTCCTGAGGAGGGTGGCCCTGTCCAAGGCGTCTCGTGCTCCAGCTTCACTGCTCTCCAGCCAGAGGACGGAACGATAGCGGCTGTTAGCGGCCGTGGCGCAGAGGCGTGCCGAGAGCGGAGGGGGTAGATTCTTGGCCGCGGCGTCGGTGGCCGCCCGCATGAACGCGAGTGCACCACGTTTTGCGGTCTTGTCCGCCCTCTCGTTGCCTTCGAGGCCGCAGTGGCCGAAGACGAACTGCAGCGTCACGGTGTAGCCCAGCGACTCCAACTCGGCCAGGTGCAGCCAGATCGCGATTGGGTACGGCTGCGTCTGGCAATGGGGGCCGTGGCTCAGCGTCATCAGGAGTGACTGAGAGTCACTGAGGACGAGGATGTTGAGCGGCGTCGGGGTTGGCGGGAGGAGGCGCAGGAGGAACTTCAGGCAGCTGTAGAGCGCGAACTCCTCGGCGCGGTAGCTGTGCGGGTGTTTGCCGGCGGGCAAAGAGGCATCGAACGTGCGTCGGTCGCCGGTGGGCTTGACGGGCAGGCCGTGGTCCGGCTTGATGGTGACCGACGGCCCAAGATCAATAAACACGCCGGCAGCCCCCCAGGTCGTACGGTCCGCCGTGCTCCTCAGCCACGGGCGTAGGGCAGCGCTGGCGTTGGCGTCGCAGATCGAGGGCAGAGGGGGGTCACCGTGTACAACGGAGCCGTCTGGCCAGGCGACGCAGTCCGGGTGGGGTAGTTCCGCCAGGCGTTTCAGCACCGCTTGTTTTTTCTCCGCATTGCTGGCGTGCTTGCGGACTTTCAGCGACGTGTAGATCTCGACGTCGGGCCTGGGAACCCAGGGGGCGAACAAATGGAAGTCGCGGAGCTCCCGACGGCAACCGTCCGTGCCCGCTTTCTTGCGGATGTTGTCGGACGTCGACTTCAGGAGCGTGTCCAGGGAAAGCTCGTGCGCCCACAGAACCTTGTTGAATTCAACCTTCTCCCGGAGGGCCGCGATCCTGCACTTTGCGAGCGCGCGGATCGGGAGGATACCAGTCTCCTGTTGCCCGGCGAATTCAGCGACGCCTTTGCGACAGCCCAGGATGAGGGTAAGGGCACGACGATGCATGCGTTCAAGTGTTGTGAGGGGCCCATTAGCGGGGAGGATGAATGGCCCGTAGATTCCGAGTGCGTACGTGTACGTGGGTAGCACATAGGAGAGATACAGGGTGCGGAGAACCGTGCCGTTGAAGCCGTAATCCTTGCCGGCCAGGTGTCGAAGGAGGTTCATCCTCAGCGAGAATCCATCGACAACCCGTTGGAGGTGAGGGAGGAAGGTGAATCCTTGGTCGATGGTTAACCCAAGAAGCTTCACTTTGTCAACCCACTGAAGGGTAACCACCGAGTGGAGCAGTGTGAGCCCGGCATTGGCCTCTGTTACGGGCCCGAACGCGATGCCAACGAATGTTTTGCCGTCATGTGGCGTGTTCGTCCCCACCAATCTACCCTCTGCCGACACTCGCCGTTCGGTGTCAGCAGGGGGAACAGGGACGTCAGCCCTCGTCGCCTTGAAGACTACGTTCGGTGGGGGGAAAGGGGCTGCGTTCTTTCCAACGAAGAAGACACCTCTGGTCTTCAGAACGGACAGGGACATCAGCGCCTGCGCCGTCCAGCGCTCCACCACGTCGACAACATCTTGCGCGTACTGCTCGAGGGCGGCAAACGTGCGGGCCTCCACTGCAACGCCGTCATCATCAGCATACAACGAGAAGGTTATCGTAGCCCCGACGTTGTCCAGATGGATGCGGCGCTGCAGTCGATCGAGGTCTGAACCGAGGTCGTCGATGTAGTACAGGAACAGGAGGGGGCCGAGGACCGTCCCCTGGGGGACGCCGGTATTCAAATCAATGAAGCGGCCAGTCGCTCCGTCGATCTTGTAGGCCGCCCTCCTGTTCCGTAGGAAGGCCTCGATCCAGCGAAGGAACTTGGCGGGCACCCCTCTTCGCTGCAGGATGTCCATCAGCTTGCCGTGGTCGACGGTGTCGAACGCGTTCGCCAGATCGAACGACAGCAAACACGTGAACTGCAGACGGTTCCTGGCAGAGTCGAGAGCCGAAACTATCGAGAACAGCTGCTCTTCGGGACCGCGACCCTTGCGGAAGCCACCCTGCCGCGAGTTAAAACGCCGGACCTCAGGATGTTGCGGGCTTTCCGTGAGGTACTCGAGCCGATTCTTCACGATGACTTCCATTACCTTGGAGATCACACTCGTAAGAGATATCGGCCGGTAACCCTCCGGCAAGGCGTGGTCCCGTCCAGGTTTCGGGACGGGGACGACGTGGGCGTCTCGCCAGGATTCGGGAACGAAGCCTTCCTCCCACGAAATGTTGACCAACTCAAGGATGAGGGCCCTGGCACCGTCGGTGAGCCGGCGGAGGAACTCACTGCAAAGCCCGTCAGGGTCGAGCGAAGTCTTCGGGTCGAGGTTGTTGAGGGCCCGATCGAGCTCGTCGGCGGTGATGAGCCCGCAGCCAGCGTCGTCGTTGGATGGTTCTTTAGCGGGGAACCACGGCGGCGGTTTGGTAGCTGTCGAACCGCCGCACACCCGTTTGAGGTGATCCCCAAAAAGCTCCGTCTTCCCGTCTGCGGCAACACAATAGGAGTGACCGAGCCGGATGGGGGGGATGTTGTTCTGCTGCGTACGACCGTCGATCTTGCGGATCAGGCGGAAGAGCAGCCCAATGTCCGTGCAGCGGTTGATCCTCCCGGAGAAGGCATTCCAGTGAGCCGCCTTCGCCTGCGTGGCCGCCGACGCGAATCTGGCGACCGCGTCGGAGTAGGCGCGCTGTGCGTGTGGGGCGTCAGGGTCGGCGAGGAGGGCGGTGAAGGCCGCCCCCTTGACACGCTCTAGAGCAGAGAGCCCCGGGGTCCACCATTCCTTGTACGGACGTCCTTGTCGATACCGGGGGACAAACTGGTGTACAGCACGGCGGAACGTCGAAGCGACTCGCTTAGCGAATTGCACATTGGTTGCCGGCCGGTTTGCGAGTAGGACAGAGCTCTCCTCGTCGAGATGCTCCATCATGCCATCCCAGTCAGCCCGTGCCCAAGAGAACCAAGTTTTGCGGAGGACGCGCGGCTGGGAGTACCCCCGGGGAACTTCGAACGCCATGGGGAGGTGGTCCCGGGTGGTACCCCAAGAATCCAGCACTCTCCAATTGCGGATGTTGGAGGTGGGGGTGGAGATTACCACATCCGGAGAGGAGTACCTGGCGTGGGGGCGGTAGGCCATCGTGGAGACCGACGGGTCGTTCAGGGTCATGGCAGACGCCTCGACGAGCCAGTCCCTGAGGATTTTTCCGCCTGTGTTCTCGGCTCCCCGAGACCAGTCCGGGTGGTGGACGTTGAGATCACCGGCGATGACCACGTGGTCGTCCATCGGGAACGGCTCCATGCACAGGTCTCTCCCTTCCTTGCGGGGCGGGCGGTACACATTGTACACCCTCAGGGGGGGAAGGCCGATGCGAGTGATCTCGACAGCAACGCAATCTAGAGAGGAGTCGGCGTCAATATCAGGGGGCGGGATTTCCGTCGCGAGCAGGCTTGTGCGAACGAAGATGAGAACACCTCCGCCGCGGGCGTCTCCGCCTCGGTCGCGTCTGAAGACTCGGTAGCCGTCGAGGCGAGGGGGAAGGGACTTGCTCGAGAGCCATGTCTCTTGTAGGAGCAGGATGTCCGGGATCCTCGGAGACATGTTGGCGACCCCTCGGCTGATACTATTGGTACCACCAGGGATGGACTCCCTTGCCCAAAATGATCGGCAGTTGAACGACACGATCAAAAGGATGCTTTCGGGGTCAAAGGGTGCAGCGGCAGCGGAGGTACTGGCGGTGCGCCTCCGCCGCCGGCCGCGACCCGGCGGAGGGGCCGGCTCCCGGCGCGAAGCAGTATTGGTGTTGGCTGCTCGCGGTGGTGCGCCAGGGGTGGGGGGTGGACCGGCCGGATGGGCGCGGTGGTGGGCATCGGGGGGGGTTACCCCTCGATGCGGAGGCGACTGCCCTCAGTGCTGTGATAGGAGCGGGGGGCTGTAATCAGGCAACGACCCGTCGAGGCTCGGCTCGTCGCCCGGGAGAGCCAACGACCCCCCTTCAGTCGAACGTGCTCCAGCGGGGGGTGAGGGTTGCTGTTGGGGCAGAAGCCCAGTTGGCGGCGTTGCGTTACTCGGGGACCGCCCGGCTCCCCTCGGACCCTGCGGGGTGAGGCTCTCGGGAGCGCTGCGGGACCGCGGGGGGGGATATTCCGCAAACGGACTTCTGCCCCGGCCCGCGACGGTGGCTCTGGTGGCGAGGGCGGGGTCAGGAGTTTGCGGTTGATCCGCCCGAAGCTCGGGGGTGCATTGGGGTCGGGGCGGCTCGGCTGTGGGCGGCAGGGGCGCTGGATCCACAGCGGGACGTGCCGATCGTTTCCGCAGCAGAGACCTCTCCCGTGCAGCACGCTCGGCCGTGTCCTTGGTGTTGGGTCCCTTCCCAGTCTTCAGGGCCGACCGGGGCTTAGCGGGGGAAGGGGAACGGGTAGCGGGGGGTGGTACCAGGGGCAGCGGAGTGTCGTGTGGCTGCGGCGCCTGCAGCAAAGGTTCGGCACTGTCAACTGGTAGATCCACCTGCGTCCGGGACACCTGCTCGGAACTGGTTTCGGGCTGGGGGGGGAGGGTAGCCTCTCCCTTACAGAGCTCAGCTTCGTGGTCTGCTGACCTGTCCCGCGCTTTCTTCCGCAGCACAACCTTCGGGCGGCGGTCCAGGTCATGCCCGCGAGCGGGCAGTTCGCCCCGCAGTGTGTCGAGGGCAACGCTTTGGAGCCTGACCGCCGCGGCTAAATCGCGGAAGGGGCCCTCCATCTCCGCGCCGCGCTTTTGGATGTCGGCGGCAAGCTCCGAGCGGGTGCTCGAGAGTGCCGCGCCCTGCGCTCGGATCTCCTCGGAGAGGCCGGCAACCTTGCTGTAGACCTCATCCGAGATCATACGGAAGCCGGAGAGCAAGTCGACCTCGGTCTTGGCCACCGCGTCTCGGTATCCAGCCTGCATTTGCGCAGACAAGGCCTGGAATTGGCCCAAGGCTGCAGCAAGAGCGTCCGTTTGCGAGACGTCAGTTGTGCCGGGAGGGGGAATAGGCTGGGGGGCCGCTGGGGGGGGCGAGCAAGGCCTAACCTCCTCGCTACTCGAGCTCACAGCGTCGACATCCATAGCCGGCTCGTCGTCAGGGAAGTCGGCTGCCGCGATGGTGAGGCCGCCAGCCAGGGGTTTGCCTCTCGGGGGTTCTGTTTGTTCGCCGAGGAGGCGAAGGCCGTCGACGATGCGTTGTGCAACGGCCGCACCGTGTAGCCTGGTGAGGTCGGCGAGCGACAGGGGCGGTGGGGAACAGCTGTTCGGTTGGCTGGCCGAGGTGGCAGACGGGGCGCGGAAGCTGTCGGAAAGGCGTGGGGAGTTGTCGGTTTGGGCCGGCTCGAGCGGGCAGCGGGGGATGCGCTTGAACCTGAGTGTGGGGCCCTGAGCGGTCCGTAGGGTATCCGTCCCGGGGAGCGTCTCCGACTTCACCACCCAGGTGAGAAAACGTCCGCCCTTTCGCGTGCGGAAGAGCGGCGTGACGCCCCAGCCAAGGTCGCGGAGGTTGCGACTTAGCAGACCCCCGTTGGTGCGGCATGGTACACCCTGTACCTCGAAATAGCCGATGGGTGGGGGCAAGGGGGGCAGCTGGGCAATGGCCCGCTTGTAGTCAGCAGCCTTTACGCGGATCCCCAGTGCAGCTCGGCAGAAGGTGAGACCCCAGTGGAGGTCAGGGATGCTGCTCGCTAGGTCCTGGGCCTCGTTCACAGGGATCTCACCGAGGTTAATGACCCGGTACTCGTGGTCGTTAGCAAGCGGCTCGAAGAAGACGGAGCCGAATCCACTCGACTTCAGGGTGGCATCGCCCAGAACAGCAGGTACCGCAAATGTGGCGCGGACAAACGTGTTCAGGCTGTCCTTGGACAGCTCTCTGTCCGCAGTCACTCCCCAAATGCCGTTGATCTCCTGGCGGTCAACAGCCCAGTGGAGGCGCGTGCGGGCAAGAGCGTGCGCGTGCTGCTGCACCTCGCTCCAAGGGGTGTCGGGCATCGGCATGGTGGCTCGGAAACGGGCCTCAGGAGCTTCCCAACCAGGGTACAGCCCGTCGACGGCGCCGGGGACGGCAGAGTGGGAGGCAGAGGCGGAGGACGCGCTAGGACCATAATCGTCCCGTTCCAGCGGGCGTTGGCCCTTGCCCCTACCCTTCGAACCGCAGACCTCGTGTACAACCGTACCCGAGCCGCGGCCAGATACCCCAGCCATGGAGCCCCGCCCGGAAGGTACGCTCGGGCGCCCGCTCGAACCTATCCCTCGTCCTTGCCCTTGGCGGCTGCCAAACCCCGATCGCTTGCCCCCGAGTACAGACGGCAGGATGCTGAGTGACGGCGAGAGCCCGGCATCGAAGCCGATCTCCCGAAGCGGCGTGTCGAGGGGAAGTGGTGCTCCGCAGCCACGAACCACTCGGACGCCGGGACAAAGGAGGAGCCCGCGCCCCTCGAGGACATCGTCGAGCCGATCATCGAGGTTGGCGGTCAAACAGTGCCGCTTCCCGTCGACACCGGTGACGATGAAAGAGGACGAGCTTTCACATCTGGCCGGGGGCGAGACGTCTGGAGTAGCCATGGGCGACGGAGGGGTGACCAGCGCGGGCGTGTGTGTTGTTCGGGCAACCGCAACCGAAACAAATGAGAACCAGGGTGCACAAGAGTGGATGACAAGCACGTTACCGGAGAGAGTAGCACATAGCCCCCGGCGCGCACTCCGACGCCGGTCAGCCGCCCTTTGCAACCTCCGTTGCCTTGCTGACTGACTCCGCAGTACGGAACGAGGGGGCTGTGGAAGGCCTGGGAGGCAAGGCGCGACGATGGCGTTGGTGAGGTCGGAAAGGACCGGCCGTTGGTCTTGAGGCGACCAGACAGTGTCAGTGGCTGTGATCGCGGATGGCCGAGTGCGTGGTCGGTCTTCACGGCAACCGACTGCGGGGAACGAGCCGCGGTGCTCGTGTTCGTACCTGCCGTCAGCACCAAGAGGCGAGGAGTGGGCGGTTTCTGGCGGGTGTGCCGTGTATGGGCGCTCGTCGTCAGTGACCATAGAATTTGGCAAGCACCGCGAATTCCAAGGACTGCGATTGACATTGAGTGTGCCAGCGGCGCAGTAGGCAGGCCTGTTGTGGCAGTTTTCGGATGGCCGAATCAATGCAGAGGGTGTAGACCCAGCGTTCACAAAGCACTGTACGTACCATGTGCACGGTGCGGGAGCTGCTGTCTGTGGGACGGCGGACGGCGGCGCGTCTGTTGTGCCTGCAGCCATTCGCGCGACGACCGAGCAGGTTGCAACCGACACGTCGGAGATCGTGGCGGCGAAGTTGGTGGAGAAGGAGCCGGCGACTTCGAGTAATTTGGCCCCTCGGGGCGCGACCCGGGCCCGTACGACTACTGGAGCCTCATGCACCACGGGCTGCAGGTGACCCTCGCTGTGGAACTCGACAAATCCGTCTTCTTCGCCACGTCCACGCCGGAAGGCAGCACCGTCAGCGATAGCGCGGCAGCGGTCGGCGGCACGTTCCGACTTCGACCAGATGTTGCTTTCGTTGAGGGTCACGTACCCGTCCCTGTCGTTCCTCGTGTTCTCGCGCGAGAGGCCCAGGGCGTGCGCGGTCACATGAGCGACCCAACCTTGGTAGCGGATAGTCCGGATGTTGACTTCGCTGACGCAGCCGGAAGTTCCGACCGGCGCGTCACACCGGCTGGCGTCCGAGACGAAGACCATGAACGGTTCCTCGCACGTGAAGGGGCTGCTGCACTTCGTGAACCGGATGCACGTCTCCTCTTCCCAGTTGGCCACGGCCCACGAGATCCGGTCGTCGTCGTCCTGGGGGTAGTACGCCGCCGGGTTCGAGTCAGCTGGTGTTGGCAGGTTCGGCGGTTGCGGCGGCCCGTCGGAAAGGGTGAACAGAGGCGGGCGCGGGTGTGTCAGTATCGCGTCAGGAGCAGACCCAGCGTCCATCAAGCACCG
Organism: Diplonema papillatum; assembly: GCA_030068145.1. Taxonomy (NCBI): domain Eukaryota; phylum Euglenozoa; class Diplonemea; order Diplonemida; family Diplonemidae; genus Diplonema; species Diplonema papillatum. Next base: position 30,823 of record JAPJBO010001410.1, on the reverse strand, counting down.
CGAGTACTGCGGGACGGCGGTCGACGGCGCATCTGCCGTCGGCACGACGGTGGGCTCTCGGTCCGGGAGCGTGCTCTCGTCGGTCCTGCCATCCCCCCGGGCTGTGGCGTGCGGCGTGTTCGCGGCCGAGACATTGCGCGAGCCAGTGTCGTCGAGGCCAAAGGCGACCGTCGTCGTCGTTGTATCGGGCCTTCCCATGGTCTGCACTGCGAACTGCTGAGTGTTGTTGTCCCACGGCCGGCGGGTAAGCAGCTTCGGTCCGGCCAGCGCCGTCGCAACGAGCTTCACGGTCGCGCGGTGCGCATCGACGTCACCTTTCGGCAGCATGTCCCAGGCTGCGAGCTCAGGGAGATTCGTGTCGGGAATTTCATCTGGATCAGTGGCGCAAACGAGGGCTACCTGGATGGAGCGCTCTTCGAACTCCGGGATGAACGCAAGGCCGATGCAAAGGTAAGCTAGCATCATCGGAGCGGACCCTCTGGTGATGAGCTGTACCGCGATTCGTAGAGTGTTGATGTCCCACGGTCGGCGGGTAAGCTTCTGGCGGTGGGCCGGCGAGGAATATGCGGCGTCTGCCTTCGCTTCAGGCGGTGCACGGACAGGGCACAGGTTCACCAAACGTTGCAGTCGACTTGTTTTCGCCACCTTCCCTCCCAACCAAACTCCCATACCAATAAAGTATTCGGGTTCGCCATTTCCGATTCCGATTTCCGTCGGATCCGTTCCTCGAACAAGGTGCCAGCATTGTGGTTGGCTGCTGCGTCCCGGCTCGGTATCCTGGTTGCGCACTGGGTCACTGACACCGCAGACTACGGGTAAACGGTTTTCTAAAGGTATTGTGCACACAGATTCGTGCATAATTCAGGTATGCGCGAGTGACCTACTTGTAGCGCTTCCAAATTCTGTGCCGAAACCTCTTCAGAATCAGAGCCACTGTTTTACCACGAGTAGTAACCAGCGACGGGCGCGACGTCACGAATGACTCCAGAGGAGGAGCGGGCCAATCAAGATTTGAGTGATGCTACTCTTACAGTAGAAGCTGCAAAGAAAAAGTGCCAGTCGTCTGAAAATAATCAGGAGCTGGCGGCTGGTGACTGGATCTTGTCCTCCCTGCCGCCAGTGTGGCTCCTGCGCCAGCCGCGCCAGGCCGCGCCAGAAAACCCTGTTTTCTGGCGCGTTTGGCGCGTTTGGCGCGATTGGCGCGCCCTTAGTGTTTTCACCAGGAATTGACAACTTTTTCATTATGGGTTCATCATTTGTCCATTTTCTCGGCGATCCCGGCGTGCGTTCCGACAAATTTTTTGTTCGATGAGAAGATCGATGACGAAATCTTCCAGAAAACCTGTTCTCAGGGGGTGTCCACCTATGCTGGTGCCTTCCCACACCCCCTGTTCTTCCAGAGCCACTGAAAAACAAGCTTTTTGCAGGGGATCGATCCCTGCAAGCAGCCTTTTTGGACCGTTTTGGACGTGTTCGCCATGGTAATCCATGGTACCCTGCGGCAATGCAAGGCCGACGAACCACAGGGATCCACTTACGGTTCCGGGTCTATTTGGCACCGTTCTCTTCATCCGAGAAAAAAGCGAGCAAAAAGTCGTCGGGAAAAAGTTGCTACGTGGACCAGCGGGAAATTGTAATCAACCTGGGGACGATTCCTGTCCTTCCCGTGGTAAACCTGCCGCCCGGTGCTCTGCATCTTATGAGGAGTCACGAACCACACACATACTTATGGGTCCCCGAGTCTATTTAGAACCGTTCTCTTCATCGGAGCTGAGGGCGAGCAAAACGTCGTTGAAAAAGATCCGTTGCGTGGACCAGCGGGAAAATATCACCACAACTGTTGCCCAAACCAGATTCCACTTCACACATCGAAAAATGGCCCGGGAAAATTATCAATTCCCCCGAGGTACTCTTTTTGCCCCGCGCATGTGACGAGGGAGCCTAAATTCCCTTGGGACTACAGGGTGGGCTCCTGATTTCTTCCAGGCCTTCTTGCATGTTGTGCCCGCAATGAAGTGTCAGCTTGGAACTGTTACGAACAAGAGGAATCCAACTGGTTAATTAAACCACAGCATTTCGCTTCATCACAGCGGTGGCGAGTGGAATGTGACTTCTGCCCAGTGCCCTGAATGTCAACGCTGAGAGATCAGGTCAAGCGCGGGTAAACGGCGGGAGTAACTATGACTCTCTTAAGGTAGCCAAATGCCTCGTCTTCTAATTAAAGACGCGCATGAATGGACCAATGAGATTCCTTCTGTCCCTACCTACTATCTGGCGAAACAGCAGTCAAGGGAACGGACTTGAAACTGTCAGCGGGGAAAGAAGACCCTGTTGAGTTTGACTCTAGTCTGACTTTGTGCAGTGACACGAGAGGTGTAGAATAGGTGGGAGGCCGCAACAATGAAATACCACTACTCTTGTTGTCGCTTTACTTATCCAATGATGGGAAGACGGCAGCTGCTCCCTTGTGGGGTTAGGGTCTTCGGATCCGTAGCTTATCCGTTTCCAGCGACAAACGGGCTTCGGCTCGCGAATCCTCGTTTGGAGACACCAGTCAGGTGGGGAGTTTGGCTGGGGCGGCACATCTGTTACACATTAACGCAGGTGTCCTAAGGCAAGCTCAGCGGGAACAGAAATCTCGCGTAGAGCATAAGGGTAAAAGCTTGCTCGATACACGATCTTCAGTACCGATCCTCGGTGTGAAAGCATGGCCTAACGATCCTTTGGTCTCGCTTCATGTTCAAGGGATGAAGCCGGAGGTGACAGAAAAATTACCACAGGGATAACTGGCTTGTGGCAGCCAAGCGTTCATAGCGACGTTGCTTTTTGATCCTTCGATGTCGGCTCTTCCTAACCTAGACAAGCAGAATTGTCTAAGGGTTGGATTGTTCACCCACTAACAGGGAACGTGAGCTGGGTTTAGACCGTCGTGAGACAGGTTGGTTTTACCCTACTGATGGAGAGAGAGCCCATCGGGCCAGCGCATTCCGACAGCAATACGGGGTAGTACGAGAGGAACTCCCGTTTCTAGTCCCTGGTATCTACGGTTGTTCGATCGGACAGTGCCGTGATGCTACCACTGGATGGATTATGGCTGAACGCCTCTAAGCCAGAACCCAGTCTAGAGGAATGCGTGAGTTACTCAGGGCACATCGGATTTATCGGGCCACGACTAGCTTCGGCGAACGGCAACTTCCAAATTCACATCCAGATCCCGTGTCTCCAACCGGGTCTATACGAGTCCGAATGGACCGGCGGGCGTAACGCACTGAGGAGCCTTGTTGTTCCGAGGGTTTGAGCCTTATGGCCGGTTCCTACGGTTATCTCCTGTCAAACGCGCCGCGCCGCGCCAAACGCGCCAGGCTTGGCGCGCTTGGCGCGCGCCACGCCACGCCAAACGCGCCAGGCCCCAGGAGCCACACTGCTGCCGCAGGCTGGCAGGCTGAGAGAGATACTGGAATTGCCGGCGAGCCGCCAGGGCGCATGGCAGGAGCCATTTCTCCTGCCATCATGCAGCCATGTGCCAAGTGTAACCGCTGCCACTTCAACTCTGAAAAAAAGTTGACCAAAAAAATTGGACCCCGAATTTTTGACCAAAAAATTTGACCCAAAAATTTTGTCCTAAATTTTTGACCCAAAAATTGACCGAAATTTTTTGACCCAAAAAATTTCGGTCAAACTTTTTGAATCACTTTGCTGCAAGCTGCTTCTCCTGGTGTAGGTCAGTGAGCTAAGGTCACTCAATGGCCGCCGCACAATTTGCAAGCAAGACGAGCAAACTCAGTGAAGTCTGTGCCGGGTTTTTAAACGGGGTAGCTCGCACACCACCGTCACGTGTAGAAGAGCTTGAAGCAACCAAGAACCCGAGTGTAGATGCCGAAGAGGCTGCGGCCTGAAGTTAGCAAGGGTACCGTCTTCGAATCAGTGAACTCAGCTGCTCTCGCGGTAAAACTTGAGGCAAATGTCTCGGGGAAGTGACATTTTCATCACAAAAACTGGAATGTTCGAGAATGGGCAAGTACGTGCGCTCGGCTAAGGCCGGCGCGTGGCGAGACTGGAGGCAGCAGTTAAAGTTCGGGGAACAGCAAAGTTCGGGCGAAGCTAAGTTCGGGCAATGCTAAGTTCTGGTGAAGCAAAGTTCGGGTGAAGCTAAGTTCGGGCGAAACAAAGTTCGGGCGAAGCAAAGTTCGGGCGAAGCTAAGTTCGGGTGAGCAAAGTTCTGGTGAAGCAAAGTTCGGGCGAAGGTGAAGCTAAGTTCGGGCGAAACAAAGTCCGGGCGAAGCTAAGTTCTGGGTGAAGCAAAGTTCGGACGTTCTGGTGAAGCTAAGATCGGGCGAAACAAAGTTCGGCGAAGCTAAGTTCGGGTGAAGCAAAGTTCGGGTGAAGCTAAGTTCTGGTGAAGCAAAGTTCGGGCGAAGCTAAGTTCGGGTGAAGCAAAGTTCTGGTGAAGCTAAGTTCGGGCGAAACAAAGTTCGGGCGAAACAAAGTTCGGGCGAAGCAAAGTTCTGGGCGAAGCTAAGTTCGGATGAAGCAAAGTTCTGGTGAAGCAAAGTTCGGGCGAAACAAAGTTCTGGGGGAAGCTAAGTTCTGGTGAAGCAAAGTTCGGGCGAAGCTAAGTTCGGGTGAAGCAAAGTTCTGGTGAAGCTAAGTTCGGGCGAAACAAAGTTCGGGCGAAACAAAGTTCGGGCGAAGCAAAGTTCTGGGCGAAGCTAAGTTCGGATGAAGCAAAGTTCTGGTGAAGCAAAGTTCGGGCGAAACAAAGTTCTGGGGGAAGCTAAGTTCTGGTGAAGCAAAGTTCGGGCGAAGCAAAGTTCGGGTCAAGCTAAGTTCGGGCGAAACAAAGTCCGGGCGAAGCTAAGTTCTGGGGGAAGCAAAGTTCGGATGAAGCAAAGTTCTGGTGAAGCAAAGTTCGGGCGAAACAAAGTTCTGGGGAAGCAAAGTTCGGGCGAAGCAAAGTTCGGGTCAAGCTAAGTTCGGGCGAAACAAAGTCCGGGCGAAGCTAAGTTCTGGGGGAAGCAAAGTTCGGGTGAAGCAAAGTTCTGGTGAAGCTAAGATCGGGCGAAACAAAGTTCGGGCGAAGCTAAGTTCGGGTGAAGCTAAGTTCGGGTGAAGCAAAGTTCGGGCGAAGCTAAGTTCTGGTGAAGCAAAGTTCGGGCGAAGCAAAGTTCTGGGGGAAGCAAAGTTCGGGTGAAGCAAAGTTCTGGTGAAGCTAAGATCGGGCAAAACAAAGTTCGGGCGAAGCTAAGTTCGGGTGAAGCAAAGTTCGGGCGAAGCTAAGTTCTGGTGAAGCAAAGTTCGGGCGAAGCTAAGTTCGGGTGAAGCAAAGTTCTGGTGAAGCGTTAGGTGAAGCAAAGTTCGGGCGAAGCAAAGCTCGGGTGAAGCTAAGTTCGGGCGAAACAAAGTCCGGGCGAAGCTAAGTTCGGGTGTAAAGTTTGGCCTCGTACCCGGGGCCCAGCACGGGGGGGGGCCGCCCTGGGGCAGCCTTTTCCCGCCGCCCCCCCCTCCGGTATTTCTCCGGGGGGCTGAGAAACTCCGCAAAAAACGCAAATTTCGGGCACATCAGGCCCCGAAACGACAGCAAACACCCATTCCACGAAAAAGTGTCACAGATTTTCCGTCTGAAAAGCAGCCCGTTTTGGGTCAAAATTTTGGAATTTTTGGGAAATTTTTTTTGGGATGGAAAGAGCTATCCCTGGCGATTATGGGCAAGCAATCAGCTCGCGTGGCGACCAAAATCTGGCGTGCAGATGGACAAAAGGTCGGTTTTGGGGCTGTTTCAAAAACCCAAAAAAACGATTTCCGGCGGGAATCGAACCACCGACCCTCAAACCCCTGTGTGGGTGTGGTAACCTCTGGACCATGGGCTAAAAAAACGGCGGAATTTCTTTTTGTTCACTACCGAGTGAGAATTTTTGGACTCATTTGAGTTCTTCGCAAACCGGGCGAAATAAGCTCTGAGAGAGCATGGGTAAATGACGATCTCGCACTTTCCGATAAGAATTCCAACTGAGCAGGCGCTAAAAGCGAATTTTGGCCTTAGAATTTAGGCATTAGCGTAACAGGCTACAGAATAGGTCTAAGCCTACACTGTCTAGCTGCATCTGTCAGTCACGGGCGCTCCACCTGACCTACCCGGCCGTCATTAGTAAGGCCTACATGGGGGGATCAGTTTGCAGGAAGCCCCGACAATCGAATTCCTCCCCGTTTCCATTTTTCTTTCAGTATCAGTTCAGTTTCTAACCCGACGTTAAATCCGGCCCAGTGAAGCCGTTGCCTACGGGCGTCGACATGTTAAAAAAAAAAAAAAAAAAAATAATCGTTGAGAATATGCCGCCGTCCCCGGGGGGGGATCGGCCCCCCCGGACGCCACCGGGTGGTCAGGGGCAGGCGGCCCCTGCCGCCGGTAGGAGTGCGGGCGCCGCTGCGTCTGCTGGCCCGGTTCCGCTGCCCCGCTCGTTTGCGGAGGCGCTCAGGCGGAGCCCTCCCGCTGCCGCCGCTGTCGACGCCGCCGCCGCTGACGACGCCGCCGCCGCCGCCGATGACGCCGCAGCCGACCCCCGGGCCCGGGTGCACCCGGCGCAAACCGCGCGGGAAGGTGAAGTCTGCCGGGACTTCAACTTCCGACGCGCGGGGTGCCGACGGGTGCAGTGCCGATACGTGCACCGGCTTCTCCCGGTCTGCCCGGCCTTCCAGCGGGGCAGATGCAGGGACGCCAGGTGCCCGAATCGGCACCCGCGCCCGGGGCAGGTACGCTTTCCTGTTCACCCCCAATACCCCAACCGCTCTTTCCACCCCAAACAAACACAACAGACAGCACGGTCGACGGCTGCGCCCGCTCGGCGCAGCCAAGGCGTACAGGCCGCGGGGCCGTACGCGGACGACGACCTGCCGGAGGGCCCGCTGCTCCCGCAGGTGCTGGCCGCCCGGCGGGAGGTCCGTCGGGCGCAGGAACGCGCGGAGGAGCTTGAAGCTCAACTCCTCCGCGAGTTCAATAGCTGGGCCCCCACCCCGGTGGAGGCTCTTTGCCTCGTGTGCGGTCGGCTCAGCACCACCGCCGGGGAGGAGGCCCAGCACCGGGCCCGGCATCGCAAGGATGCTGTGACCCAAGGCCGCGACTCGCTCGTCGTGGCCCACGTGGCGGTGGGAGACGAGGGCCTCCGCCACGTGCGCGAGCTCTGCCTGCAGTGGCAGGCTGAGAGGCCCCAGGCCCGGCCGGCTCAGGGCGGCCCCCATCAGGGTTTCCCGTTCGCGGCGCCGGGCCCTTTCGGGGCCCCGATCCAGCCAGCCCTGCAGGCGGGCCTCGCCGCCCCTCACCCTGCTCCGGAGGGGGCAGAACAGGGTGATGGGGCCGCGGTCGAGCGCGATAGGTCCATGGACTCCGCGTGCGACCGCGTCCTGTTCGGCAGCGCGTCGAACAGGTCGGCGTCGTCCCCTGCTCCCCGGGACGGCAGCCTGCCTCCGCCCGCGTCCCGGCCCAGGGCTCTGTCGTTGCCCGGAGACGCGGGGGAAGAGGCGGTCCCTGCTGGGCCAGGTGGGGCAGACCAGGCCGTCCCCGCCGCCCCGTGCGGCGAGGGCGACCCGGTAGGTCCTGCCGCGCCCCACAGGGAGGCCGCTCCGGACGCAGCCGCCGCAGCCCACGACGTGGCAGGCCAGGCCGGTCCCCTCGACGCTATCAGGGGGGCCGACCAGGTCGAACCCGCCGGAGCGCCGGCGGAGCGGGCTGACGACAGGGCAGCCGACGCCCAGATCGGGGAGCGCAGGCTCCGGCGGGAGCGTCGGCGGTTCCGTCACGCCGCGGACCCGGTTGCGCCCGGCGAGGTCGCTGAGCCCTTTCCGAACTCCGACGAGTCGGACTCCGACAGTGAATCGGGGCCGGACCCGTCGGGTGACGGGGGGGGCCGCGACGGACACGGCGACGGGGACGACGAGAGCGGCCCGGACTCCGGCAACGGGGGGCCCGGGGGCAGCCGTCCGCAGGCGGGCCAGCCGGCGAGCGAAGCGCCGGACGCGAGCGCCGAACCGGGGCTACCGGAGGCACCCTCGGAGGCCGGCCTCGGGAACGGGTCGGCCGCGAACGACAGGTCCGGCCGGGCCGCGACCCCAGCGGAAGCCAGCCCCGGAGAGGGGGGCTTCTTGCCGCCGGTCGCGGAGGCCGGGCCTGCCCGGAACGGCCCGTCCCCGGGGGCCGAGCCCGGTGCTTCGGGGGCTGGCTTGGCCCCCGGCGACAAACGCCCGGCGTCGCGCTCACCGGTCGACACGCCGGCGGCCAGGCGCCGCAAGCAGCCCCACAGCGCCGATGACCCCCTCGCCGGGTGGGAAACGCCCCCTTCCGGCCTAACGTGGGGCATACCGCCGGAAGCGTCGTCCCCGACAGGGGGCAGTGCTTGGGAGGGGGCGCAGCTCCCGTGCCCCAGTCCCCCCGCGCCGGGACCGGGAGGACCGTTGGGGACGGCGACCCCCGCCGCTTGGACGGCCGGCGACGCTCACACCCCGGCGGGGGCAGCCGGCTCGCCGGACCCGCGCCCACCCGTCAGCCAAGCTTGCCAGGACTTGCTGAACGCGGTTTGCGGAACACCGGGGACCCCTGCTAAGCGCCCGGCGTCTCGGTCGCCAGTGGGGACTCCGGCCTCCGTCAGGCGGAAGCCGCTCGCCGGGATGGGGCGAGGCCGGGGCTTGGGTATAGCGGCGGCGGCCCGGGCCTTGGCCGCTCGGCTGGCGGTTGGGCGGCGCAGCCCTCCAGGACCGGCCCCAGCATCGGCCGGCCGGGGGAGAGGCACGGCGGCGAGGCGAAGTCCCCCGGCTTCGTCCTCCGCGTCCCTGACGCCTGTCCTCTTCCCGGACAGCGTCCGGGCCGCTCACGCCCCGGTGCCCCCGCACACGCACGTCTCCCTGGGGAGGGGGGGGGACGACCCCTGCGATGACGGGGACGTCCAGCGCCACCCGGGGCCGCTGCCGGGGGGCCCCTCGGGGGGCTGCAGCTCCGCGACCGTCTGTGTCCTTTCGCGTGGGCGGGGTGGAGATGATCTCTGCGTGGATGGGGACATCCACCCCAACCCAGGACCGGCGGTCAGCGACGCCCAGGACCCGGCCCCCACGGTCGCCGAACCGGCGCCGGCCAGCACGGGGCCGGGCGCGGCCGGTCGGCAGAGCGCAGCGGGGTCGCAGAGGGCACCGGCGCCGGTGTGCATCTGCCGCACGACCGGGGAACGGAGGGGGAGACACCGAATGTGGTGCCCCTGCTCCAGGGCCTACCGGGAGGCCGTGGCCGGTGGGAGGGAGCCAGCGGCAGTCCCGCCTCGGACTCCCGTGGAGCCATCCGGGGGCGCTCCCAGTGCCGCAGGCCGGGACGGACAACAAGGGGGCGCAATCCCCTTCTCGTTCGAGGAGGTCGCGACTGCCGGCATTCGCACCCTGGAGCGGGTGCCGGCGGCCGCGAAGCCGCAGGTCTCAGCTCTCTTCGAGACCGTGCTCAGGGCAGCCACCGATGATGCCGGGTGGCTGCGGGCTTACGCCTTCGCCCCCCTCGTCCTCTCGGCTACCCACCGGGGGGGGCGGAAAGCGGTGACAGAGGCCCTCCGTCGCCGCGTCCGCCTCTGGAGGGCGGGGCAGCTGGAGACCCTGTGGGCTGAGGCCCGGGCCGTCTCAGCCGGGAAGGGCGATCGCCGCGCGCGCCGGCGAGCCTACCCGGTCGCAGACGACGCCGATAACAGGCTCGAGCTGCAAACGGACGTCGAGTCCGTGGACGACCTGGACGGGGCCACCGTGCGGCAGGTCCTCCGGCGGGCCCGCGACCGATGCTACTCGCGGGCCGTCTCTGCGCTTTCCGCGGCGCAGACTGCGCCGGCGGACGACGCCACGCTGGCGGCCCTGAGGGAGCTGCACCCCCCTGCCCCCGAGTTGCCTGACGACCGCAGCTTGCGGCCCGTGGCCGTAGCGAGGCCCTCCCCGGGCGTTATCCGCCGCGTGCTGAAGAAGATGCCGAAGGGCACCGCCGCTGGGCCGTCCGGCCTCTCTGCGCAGCACCTGCTCGACCTGTGGGACGTCTCCGGGTCGTTCAAAGAGGCAGTGGCGGACGCCGTCTGGGCCCTCTCTTCCGGCAGAGTGGCTTCAGCCGCCCGACCGTACCTCTTCGGGGCGAGGCTAGTTCCGCTGGTCAAGAAGTCCGGCGGGATCAGGCCCATTGCGTGTGGAGAGATCCTGCGACGGGTGGCCGGCAAGGTCCTCGCTTCCGACCGGGCGATCAAGGACCTGGGAGCGAACGTCCTTCTGCGGAGTGGGCAAGTCGGAGTCAGCGTTAAGGCGGGGGCCGACGCTGGCGTGCACGCCATCCGCAGGGTTGCGGCCCTGTACCGCGACAGGGACGTGGTCGACAGGGGCATCCTGCAGATCGACTTCGCGAACGCCTTCAACACGCTGCGGCGGGAAGCGATCATCTGCAGTGTCAACCGACACGCCCCCCAGCTGTTGGGGTACGCACTAGCGGCGTACGAGAAACACTCCGCGCTTGTGGTGGGCGACCGGGGTATCTCCTCCCAGTGCGGAGTCCAACAAGGGGACCCCTTGGGACCGCTGCTCTTCAGCCTCGTCATGCACGATGTCGTCGTGCCGCCGAACCCCGGAGAGCAGCCACCCGTCCCGGCGGCCCCGGCTTCGTCGCAGGCGCCCGTCGAGTCCGCCCCCGCGTCGCTCGGCCAGCCGGAGCCTCTCGATGCCGCCGGGGGGCGGCCCACCCCTCCAGAACCGGCTCAGGCCCCAGGTTCGGGGGACCCAGCGGTGCCACCGCCGCCGCCGGTGGGGTCCCCGGCGGCCCCGAGGGCCACGGATGGCGCGCTGAGCCAGGCGGGGCTTGACCTCCTGACGTTCTTCCTGGACGACGGGGCGGCTGGGGGTGAGCTCGACACCCTCGGTCACTGGCTGCAGGGCTTCGAGGACAGAGCGGCCGCGGTCGGGCTCAGTCTGAACCGGGGGAAGTGCAGGCTGTCCGTTGCCCCCGGCGCCACAATCCCCGAGGCCCTGCAAGGCATCGAGACTTTTCCGCTGGACGATATCCAGCACCTCGGCGTCCCCTGCGGTTCCCCCGAGACGATGCGCGCCTTCGTGGAGGAAGCGGCCAAGAGCGCCGAGCGGAAGATGCGGATGATAGCCTCCCTCCCCGACGCACATGTGGCTCTGACTCTGCTGAAGTTCTGCGCCGGCTTCGTCAGCGTCGTCCACCTCATGCGCGCTGTGGGGGCTGTCTTCGACTTCGCGTGCATCGATCAGGCCACGCAGTCTTGCCTGGCGACGATCACGGGCATCGAGACGGACGCTTCCGCCTGGGCTCTGGCTTCCCTTCCCGTCAGGCTCGGTGGCCTGGGCCTGCACTCCTGCGCCGACACAGCGGCGATCGCGCACATCGCGGCTACCTTTGACGGCGAGGCTTGCCTCCCGTCCCTGGTGACCCCCTACGTGCTGCCGCACGCCATGCTTCTGGACGAGGACGACACTTTCCTAGCGTCCCTCGAAGACCCGCGCCTTGCACCCTTCGAATCCGTTTTGGAGAAGATCCAGAACGTTCTGCAGGCACGGGATAACTACGGGGGACGTGGACAGAAAGTGTGGTCCGCGACAGTTCATGACGAGCGACGCAAGGCCCTCCTTATCTCGATGACTGAGGAGCTGGGCAGGTCAGGCCGGCTTCAAGGGTCGGCGCTGGCTCTGAAGCAGGTCCAAGTCCGGGCGCGGATCCAAAGCTGCTCCGCCCAACATGCGTCCGCTTGGCTTTATGGCAACGCGGAGGCGGACCCCAGGCTGTGGCTTTCTCCCGCGGAGCTCGCAGTGGCCATCCGGCTTCGGCTGGGGCTGCCCATCGCCCCCATGCCGAGCATCTGTCGCCTCTGCGGGACAGGCTCGGCAGACGTCGACGGAGTGCATGCGCGAAGTTGCTTCTCCGGCGGGCGCCGGACGAGAATGCACAACGCACTCCGCGATGTCATCGCTGACTTCGCCCGCCGTGGCTTGCTGGCCCCGGCGGTCGAGCGCCCCGTGTTTTCGAACACGGAGCGGAAGCGCCCGGACATCAGCTATGTCCGGGACGGCACCACCGTTGTGCTGGACGTCGCCGTCACCTTCCCCCTGCAGCCTTCGAACCCCCAGTACGCTAAGCGGGCGGCGGAGAAGCCAGGGGGGGCGGCGACAGCCTACGCAACAGCTGTTAAAGAAGGTAAGTACCGCGGCATAATAGACAACGAGCCAAACCCTCGGGAATGGCTCGCTGTCCCGCTAGTCGTGGACACCTTCGGAGCGTGGTGTCCTGGAGCACTCACGGAGTTGCGGCAAATAGCTCGCAAAAGCGCCCTCCGTGAAGACCGGACCGCTTCGGCCGCCTGCCAGGACTTCTTCCACCAATTGAGCTTTCAAGTAGCCCAGGGGGTGGCAAGAATAGTCATTTCATCTGGCGGGGCGCGACCGGACGAAGCGGTCCACCCTGGTGCAGGGGGTAGTGTCACTGCATCGCGGGTTTTTTTACCTGGTCGGACCTGCTTGCTAGCAGGCCAGCCCAGGTCGCAGTGAGACTGGCGTTCACTGTGTGCTGAAGAAGCATTTTTTTGGGCTCCCGCTCCGGAAGCAACCGGATACCGGCAGCCCCGCTGTACTAACATGTCGAGTACAGTGTCCCGCGCTCAAAAAAAAAAAAAATTTTTTTTTTTCAATTCCGGACCAACTTGGCTACTGAAGCAACGAACGAACGGAGTCTCAGCTGGAAAGCTGGCGACCAGGTGGGAAACCAATCTAGACGAGTGAACGATAAATTGGAGGCTGGCCTGACTGAAGGGTAATTCCTTCTAGCAGTACTGGTGTACTGTGGGAGGTAGCAACGGGTGGGGGGTGGGATGTCCTCTGTACATCTAGTCTATGGTTGGGGCTTCACAATTGCGGGTGTGTCATTTACTCTCTTTTGTGTACTGACGTTAGGCGGCCTTCATCTTATGTCTTTTGTAATCTTGTTGCTTGTTCAGCAAGGTCTTTACAGGGGGGCGGTGCTATACATTCTATTCTCGTCGTGGGGTAATTGTTAGGGTAGGTAGTCACAGGTGTGGCTCGTTCTGGCCGTATCTAGGGCAGGTGTGTTCGTTTATCTACTCTTCTGCCGGGAACTCTTTCAGATCTCCGGTCTGTTGGAGAAATCTAACGAGGTTCGCACAGTTACCGGGGAGGAAAACATCACTCAATCTCTTGGGGGCTGGGTTGCAAAGGTGTGCCGATCGGGACGGGGCGATTACTGGGCAAGACATGAGGATGTGGTACAGTACGTTATTTTTGACGGGTGCACCACAGTGCCAGCATTCGGACTTCAGCAAGTGTTCTTCAGGCCTTCACGCCACAGAGCGACGCCGCCGGCCGGGCGAAACGACGACGGCCCCAGAGACCAGGTGGTTACTTCGCGGAAGTACCAGATCTTCTTCTCCATGAAAGTCTTGGGTTCCATCATCTTTTCCCTTCCCCAAGGCCGGGGAGGCGGGGCGTGAAAACAGCCCCACTGTTCCCCCCAGCCAAAAACTGGCGAAACGGGTGAGTCAACTCCCTGAGAAGACCACCGACACACCGCTGTGCCTGCGCTGAAACGAGTGCGGGACACGGCCCAAGCCACTCTGACAGCCCCCCAGACGCAAACGCCCTGACTCAAACTCAGGGCTGGAGTCAAAAACCACCAGAAGAAGGCTGCAGAGCAGGCTAACCCTATGTTATCATAGCCATCCCTTGTCTTTCGTTACTTCCCCCCCTACCCACCCTTTCACCTGTTTTTCATTATCTTCCCGGCATAAGCAGCCCAGTAAAGCTGGCCTCTTCCTCTCCTTTCCTTTTTTGGGTTCTTCCTTTGATGACGGCACCACCGTTTGCGTTTGTGTGTTCTCATGTCTTCAATTTGTTTCCAAAAAAGAAAGGATAGAAGGAAAAGGTGCCTCATCTAAAAAAAAAAACCGACCGCGACTGGTAAAGCCTGGCACGCCAGGACATCATTACCAAAACAGCGGCAAGAAACAAGGGGAGGGCGGGCAAGAAACAAACCCACTGAACCCCCCCACAACCATACCAAGAACGAACGAAAGGAAACAGAAAACAAACAAACGCCCCAAGGATGAAGAGAAGGCACAAGGAACCTTAGCACCGTATCCCCAAGCCTAACCCGGGTGCGGTTTCCAAATTTTTGAAATTGAAATTGAAATTGGCCTTGGCCGACGGGAAACTCGCACACGCGCAGATCGTCAACGGGAGGAAACTCCCGAAAATCGATCACCTCACGCGACGGGCCGAGCGTGAGATCAGGCAGATCCGCACGGGCCAGCACCGCCTCCTTCGCAATTGGTGCCGGGAGGACTACGACGCGTTAGCGAAGTCCGAACGGAGCTCGAATCGTCCCTGCCCGCATTGCGGAGAGGTAGCCGAGTGCCCGGTCTCGCACCTTTTCTTGGACTGCGGCCATGAGGGGACGCAAGGGAAGCGTGACCTGATGTGGGAAGTGGCCTCCCCGTTACGGCGGGAGGGTGGCCAACCGGTGTGGATACCGAGACACGAACAGCTGTGGAGATTGCTGTTCGAACACCCGGAGACGGCACTCGAGTACCTGCAAGGGACCGGACTGCTGGAGGAGTACCGGATACTCGTGCCGACCACACCCGACGAACAGCCCACCGAATCCCGCCCGCCCGCCACGAGAACCGCGACACAAACACGCGAACTCGAGGACAGCGGTATTGCACGCCCGTAATCGGACTCGGCCCCGACTCAATCACCGCATACCGGGCCCCGCCTCGACCGTCGGAGGGATAACCCCCCCGGCCACGAGAGCGCGTCCGAGGAACAGTCACGACCGTGACTGCGAGACGGCCGACCCCCGACGTCGAAGCAACCTCGAAGAGCGACGAAACGAAGGCAAAGCGAAGCGAAGTACAAATGGAGAACGAGAGTAGGAAGCTAGAGAATTCTACTACGGCACCTTGCACTTGACACTTTGAGCCAAGAAAGTAGAAAGAGGAGCAGTGGCATTACTAGCGAAAAGCGAATTGATTTGCCCAGTACGTATAGGTGCCTCAAGCATCGCAAGCAAAACTGAGGTCCGATGCTCACCCGAGAGGGTACGGCTCGGAGGAGACAGCATTGAAACATGAAAAGCTGCGCGCCCTGACCACGCCCTCGGACTTGGAGTAGGACCTCAAACTTTACGTGAACCGAAAACCGTTATCAGAAAGTGAACCAATTTACGTAAACCGAAAACCATTACCAGAAAGCGAACCCAATAACGAGAACCAAGAACCGTAGCCAGAAGGAAAAACAATTTACGTGAAACAAAAAAAACCGAAAAACGAACAAGTAGTAGTCATCACTCCATCACAAACAACACAACGGAGTAAATGGTGGCACAAAGAACCACTGTACGCTTGCCCGTTAGAGACCGTCTAGCCTCGTCTTGCCCGGGCTTCGTTCCGCCCTACAGAACAGAACAGAACAGAACAGAACAGCCGAGAACACAGGCGGAAAAATCCTCAGGGACTGGCTCGTCGAGGCGTCTGCCATGACCCTGAACGACCCGTCGGTCTCCACGATGGCCTACCGCCCCCACGCCAGGTACTCCTCTCCGGATGTGGTAATCTCCACCCCCACCTCCAACATCCGCAATTGGAGAGTGCTGGATTCTTGGGGTACCACCCGGGACCACCTCCCCATGGCGTTCGAAGTTCCCCGGGGGTACTCCCAGCCGCGCGTCCTCCGCAAAACTTGGTTCTCTTGGGCTCGGGCTGACTGGGATGGCATGATGGAGCATCTCGACGAGGAGAGCTCTGCCCTACTCGCAAACCGGCCGGCAACCAATGTGCAATTCGCTAAGCGAGTCGCTTCGACGTTCCGCCGTGCTGTACACCAGTTTGTCCCCCGGTATCGACAAGGACGTCCGTACAAGGAATGGTGGACCCCGGGGCTCTCTGCTCTAGAGCGTGTCAAGGGGGCGGCCTTCACCGACCTCCTCGCCGACCCTGACGCCCCACACGCACAGCGCGCCTACTCCGACGCGGTCGCCAGATTCGCGTCGGCGGCCACGCAGGCGAAGGCGGCTCACTGGAATGCCTTCTCCGGGAGGATCAACCGCTGCACGGACATTGGGCTGCTCTTCCGCCTGATCCGCAAGATCGACGGTCGAACGCAGCAGAACAACATCCCCCCCATCCGGCTCGGTCACTCATATTATGTGGCCGCAGACGGGAAGACGGAGCTTTTTGGGGATCACCTCAAACGGGTGTGCGGCGGTTCGACAGCTACCAAACCGCCGCCGTGGTTCCCCGCTAAAGAACCATCCAACGACGACGCTGGCTGCGGGCTCATCACCGCCGACGAGCTCGATCGGGCCCTCGACAACCTCGACCCGAAGACTTCGCTCGACCCTGACGGGCTTTGCAGTGAGTTCCTCCGCCGACTCACCGACGGTGCCAGGGCCCTCATCCTTGAGTTGGTCAACATTTCGTGGGAGGAAGGCTTCGTTCCCGAATCCTGGCGAGACGCCCACGTCGTCCCCGTCCCGAAACCAGGACGGGACCACTCCTTGCCGGAGGGTTACCGGCCGATATCTCTTACGAGTGTGATCTCCAAGGTAATGGAAGTCATCGTGAAGAATCGGCTCGAGTACCTCACGGAAAGCCCGCAGCATCCTGAGGTCCGGCGTTTCAACTCGCGGCAGGGCGGCTTCCGCAAGGGTCGCGGTCCCGAAGAGCAGCTGTTCTCGATAGTTTCGGCTCTCGACTCTGCCAGGAACCGTCTGCTGTTCACGTGTTTGCTGTCGTTCGATCTGGCGAACGCGTTCGATACCGTCGACCACGGCAAGCTGATGGACATCCTGCAGCGAAGAGGGGTGCCCGCCAAGTTCCTTCGCTGGATCGAGGCCTTCCTACGGAACAGGAGGGCGGCCTACAAGATCGACGGAGCGACTGGCCGCTCCTTTGACTTGAATACCGGCGTCCCCCAGGGGACGGTGCTCGGCCCCCTTCTGTTCCTATACTACATCGACGACCTCGGTTCGGACCTCGATCGGCTGCAGCGCCGCATCCATCAGGACAACGTCGGGGCGACGATAACCTTCTCCCTGTATGCTGATGATGACGGCGTTGCAGTGGAGGCCCGCACGTTTGCCGCCCTCGAGCAGTACGCGCAAGATGTTGTCGACGTGGTGGAGCGCTGGACGGCGCAGGCGCTGATGTCCCTGTCCGTTCTGAAGACCAGAGGTGTCTTCTTCGTTGGAAAGAACGCAGCCCCTTTCCCCCCACCGAACGTAGTCTTCAAGGCGACGAGGGCTGACGTCCCTGTTCCCCCTGCTGACACCGAACGGCGAGTGTCGGCAGAGGGTAGATTGGTGGGGACGAACACGCCACATGACGGCAAAACATTCGTTGGCATCGCGTTCGGGCCCGTAACAGAGGCCAATGCCGGGCTCACACTGCTCCACTCGGTGGTTACCCTTCAGTGGGTTGACAAAGTGAAGCTTCTTGGGTTAACCATCGACCAAGGATTCACCTTCCTCCCTCACCTCCAACGGGTTGTCGATGGATTCTCGCTGAGGATGAACCTCCTTCGACACCTGGCCGGCAAGGATTACGGCTTCAACGGCACGGTTCTCCGCACCCTGTATCTCTCCTATGTGCTACCCACGTACACGTACGCACTCGGAATCTACGGGCCATTCATCCTCCCCGCTAATGGGCCCCTCACAACGCTTGAACGCATGCATCGTCGTGCCCTTACCCTCATCCTGGGCTGTCGCAAAGGCGTCGCTGAATTCGCCGGGCAACAGGAGACTGGTATCCTCCCGATCCGCGCGCTCGCAAAGTGCAGGATCGCGGCCCTCCGGGAGAAGGTTGAATTCAACAAGGTTCTGTGGGCGCACGAGCTTTCCCTGGACACGCTCCTGAAGTCGACGTCCGACAACATCCGCAAGAAAGCGGGCACGGACGGTTGCCGTCGGGAGCTCCGCGACTTCCATTTGTTCGCCCCCTGGGTTCCCAGGCCCGACGTCGAGATCTACACGTCGCTGAAAGTCCGCAAGCACGCCAGCAATGCGGAGAAAAAACAAGCGGTGCTGAAACGCCTGGCGGAACTACCCCACCCGGACTGCGTCGCCTGGCCAGACGGCTCCGTTGTACACGGTGACCCCCCTCTGCCCTCGATCTGCGACGCCAACGCCAGCGCTGCCCTACGCCCGTGGCTGAGGAGCACGGCGGACCGTACGACCTGGGGGGCTGCCGGCGTGTTTATTGATCTTGGGCCGTCGGTCACCATCAAGCCGGACCACGGCCTGCCCGTCAAGCCCACCGGCGACCGACGCACGTTCGATGCCTCTTTGCCCGCCGGCAAGCACCCGCACAGCTACCGCGCCGAGGAGTTCGCGCTCTACAGCTGCCTGAAGTTCCTCCTGCGCCTCCTCCCGCCAACCCCGACGCCGCTCAACATCCTCGTCCTCAGTGACTCTCAGTCACTCCTGATGACGCTGAGCCACGGCCCCCATTGCCAGACGCAGCCGTACCCAATCGCGATCTGGCTGCACCTGGCCGAGTTGGAGTCGCTGGGTTACACCGTGACGCTGCAGTTCGTCTTCGGCCACTGCGGCCTCGAAGGCAATGAGAGGGCGGACAAGACCGCAAAACGTGGTGCACTCGCGTTCATGCGGGCGGCCACCGACGCCGCGGCCAAGAATCAACCCCCTCCGCTCTCGGCACGCCTCTGCGCCACGGCCGCTAACGGCCGCTATCGTTCCGTCCTCTGGCTGGAGAGCAGTGAAGCTGGAGCACGAGACGCCTTGGACAGGGCCACCCTCCTCAGGAACCCGTCGTCGTTCGCCAGGTTGGTCTTTGGCCGCCGCATCCCCCGCCCCAAGCACTTGGCACCACGGGCGGAAAGAGAGGTGCGGCAGCTCCGCACTGGCCACCACCACCTGGTGATGACCATGTACGCCACCGAATGGCGCGACCTCTCGAGGGCGGATCGCAGACAGGCGTTTCTCCCGTGCCCTATTTGCGGCACCCGGTCGTTGGCCCCGCTGCTCCACCTCTTCGTCGGGTGTGACGCCCCTGCAGCTGTGCAATCCCGGCTGACGATGGACGCCGATCTCGACGCGAAGAGCCGCCTCCGCTCGAAGCCTCCGCCCGCCGATGCCATGGAGCGCCTCTGGGCAATCCTCTTCGTCTTCCCGGAACTCGCCCTGGCCTACCTGCAGAGGTGCGGCACTCTGCCGAGCTACGCCATCCTCGCCGGTCAGGCGTCCGGCGAGCCCGTGGGTGGCGGCGCCAATCGCTCGATCACGCCTGACGCCGCCTCCTCGCGCTCCGCCGACTCGGAAGACGCGATCTCGCGCTGAGGGCGCTCGCCACCTGCTTGCGCGCTGCTGGCTGAACGGCGAGCTCGGGGCTGTTGCCCATTTGAACATGCAATGTAAATAGCCTCTATTCGAGCCAACCCGGCTTCTCCTGCAACAATTCTGAAACTGTATTGTATTTGGGACTAGATAATGGCGCTGAGCAAGCTTTATTTTTCCCTGGCGAAAAGCATAGCCGGGGCAGAGTCAGCGGGCGCCGGCCTACGGACCGTGCCCAGTTACGGGCCAGTACACAGCCATAGTCAGTCCCCAACGTCCCGCCGGTGCCTCGATACCCGGCCGTCAAGGCCCTACGGGGAGAGGCACCGCAATCAAACAAGCAACCGTGTGCTCCGCCACACCACACCATCCTTTCATTCCACCATGCTTCCCACATTCCAACACTCTCCCCCCCTCCGAGTTCCAGTGGCAGAGAAAGAAAGAAAGAAGCCAGAGGTCTCCCGGGTCTTCCACCTGGCCTCACTCAACCGCCACCTGGCTGGTTTGTGTGAAAGGCTCAGATACTGGACACCCACGCACTGATAACCCCCCTGTTCCATAGCCCATCTCTCTTGCATGTGTCTTGTGTCTCTCTGGCATGCCTTCCGGCCCGAAGAGGCCCGTAAAGCCTGCCCGAAAACTGGAACGCGGCTCTCCGGAGCCGCCAAAAGAATGTGGTGCCTCTTGCAAAAAAAAAAAAAAAGCCTTTTCCCAGTCTGTGGTCGCCGCTCCCGTAGTCCGCTGGAGCACTTGTTCGTGAGCTGCACCGACCTCGTGACCCAACGGCTTCGGGACAGCATGTGGGCAGACATGGCTGGCAAGTGTGGTCGCTCGGAAGGCTTGAAGCACGTAGGATCAAAGGATAAACTTTGGCTCCTGCTGTTCCAGCATCCAGAGGTTGCTCTTCGATACCTGCAGGAAGTTGGGGCTATACCGCGGTACCGGATCCTGCTCAATGACGATAATCTGCTGTGGAGCAATGCAACAACTCCTGCTGTCTCGAGCGACATGCTCTCGGCCTGGAGCTCTCAGACCGTTCTATCGCAGTTGAGTTCGCCTGTGGTTCCGCTGCTTTCGAGTCAACCGGTACCTGGGCCGGATACCAGTTCGAACGGCAGTCAACTCGCCGGGCCTCAGCACGAATCAGATCGCTCTCCGACACCAGACCTGGATTCTTGCACTGGCACGCTCCGGTTCAAGGACGCCCTGGACATGCAGGATGCGGCTTCAACAGCCAGCAGTGGTCCGGGTGAGTGGGCCTGAGCGGGCTCGTCCGTCTACGTCTGCCTGCTGTCCGCCACCAATTTTTTCAAACTCAATCAAAGACTCAAATTGTCTCAATCCTCCCTCCTCAAACCGAACACTGAACGGTCCTCATCCCCGAATCGAAAACCAACACAATCCTAACGTCCGCGTCGCCAGAGGGTCGGAATGAAGTTGGCTGCAGATAGCAGCTAGCGGCTTTCAAAGCCGTCCGTGTCGGGCCACAACCGCGGCTGCCGTTGGTCACCCTTGCGACGAAAGGCCAGTCGTAGGCCTTGACAAGTGGCTGTCTGCGAAGCGGCTACACCGCAGGTCACTTGTAGTTACTGCCTATACACGTACAAATGACTGTGCAACAAGCATGCGCTCTTCGAAAAAACGTTGTTCCAGTGGAACTTCCACTCGCTACCAGTAGACAAAATGTTGTCAATTGCCTCGTTCAGTGACAGTGTCTAACACAGTGACTGTGCTCCAGATATGGTCGGCAACCCGAGCAATGGGCTCGGTTTAGTCGTTAGTCAAAGAGCTGACCTGTGCCACCAAACACCCCCGATCCGGCCGGCCAACGCAAGAAGGCCGAACGGAATCGGAACAAACGTTAGTAGAGTAGACTAGCACAATGATACGTCGTTGAATGATCCACATGTCTTAGAAACTAGGACGGTTGGCTTCAGGCAGCTACTAGTTAGTCTCGGGCGCTCCACCTGACCTACCCGGCCCCACTAGAAGGCCTTCATGGGGGGATCAGTTTGCAGGAAGCCCCGACAATCGAATTCCTCCCCGTTTCCATTTTTCTTTCAGTATCAGTTCAGTTTCTAACCCGACAGTAAACCCGGCCCAGTGAAGCCGTTGCCTACGGGCGTCGACATGAAAAAAAAAAAAAAAGCCTTATAGGCGTTCGGGGATAAGCTCCCGGAAGCAAGCCCTAGCTTCGATTCCTTGGAGGTAGGACCAAACAAACAACGGAGTAAACAGCGGGTACAATGAACCCCTGTACTACCTGCAGGATTAGGCCGTCTAGCCTCGCCTAGGCTGCAGTAAAAGTTCCGCCAGACAGAACAGAACAGAACAGCCTTGTGCTCCACCTGTTCAAGGCGTGCGCAGACGACGCGACCGCGCCCTTCAGGCTCGCGATGCGCAACCAGGTGGAACACCGCAACAAGGGCGGGTTCCCGAACGCGGCCGACGAACTGTGGTGCACCTTGTTCGAGTACCCCGAACTCGCGCTTGCATACCTGCAGCGTGCGGGAGTACTCCCGCACTACACCATCCTCGCATCCTCAGCGTCCGAGCCCGAGCTCCAGTCGACTCAAAGCGTGCTGGACGCCGCCTCAGACATCTCGTCACAGGCGGAAGACATGTCGGACGAGCAGACAGTTGAATCGCAGCAACCGGAAGGCGATCTGGTTATGGTGGCCGAAGCGGACGACTGGCGGCTCTAGAAGCTTCTACTCTGGCTGACTTTTACTCCTTTCCCTCCTTCCCAACACCCCTCCCACCTCTACCAAGGCCCCGCACAGCCCCGTGATAGAGTCACGGAGTGAGCCGCTTATCGAAGTAACAACCCCACACCGACGGACGAGAACCCGGAACGCCAGACCGGTGACCGGCAACCACAAACACAGCCGCCAGCCAGGGCGACAACAGAGAACCGGTTGTTACTTCGAGCTGAAGGAATGCCCACTCCTCACCAAACGACTAACAACTGTGTCGGAAACAAGGCCGGGGAGGCTGGTGAGAACCACTGTCACCAAACAACCAAACAGTTTTCTTTTGCCGCGGCGGCACCACGGATTCGTCACCCGGCCGTACAGGCCCCGATGGGGAGAAGCCGCGCAGGTGCTGGCGGCAACCTAGAAAAGCCCACCCGCAGCGACGCGAACGTAGTGGGAGGAAAGGCACCCCGAGCAATCGGAAGGAGCCACCCACGAGCACCCACAGACACGCAACCACCTACACAAGTACGCCGAAGTCCAAAAACTTGAAGACATGCATGATGGAACCTCCGCTCAACTGAACCTAGTGGGCGCAGGGAAGCCACCGAGCGAAAAACGTACAATCAAGCAAACACTCTTTTCTTTCTGCTTTCACCCAAACCGGCAAACAAGCGGCCCAGTACAGCCGGCCTAACCTCGAAGCCGGCTCACAGAGCGGCTGTTCTTTTCTTAGAATCGCGGTCCATTGGGCCGGTGGAAAGGAAGGTGCCTGATGGAAAAAAAAAAAAAAGCCTTCCCAAGGCAGACGTACCCAAGTGGTTACGGGGCTCGCCTGCTAAGCGAGTGTGCTCTGCATGCGCAGGTTCAAACCCTGCCGTCTGCGTTTTTGCTTGGAGCGCGGAGCCGCTTCTGACAAGTTGGCCACTTCAATTTGGGTTTGAAGTTCAAAACTCATCGCAACGACTGGGACAATTCCCATTATAGTACACTTCCTTATTCGAGACTGGAGGTCCTATGAACATGCAATGTGAATAGCCTCTATTCGAGCCAACCCGGCTTTTTTTCATGAAAAAAGTGTATTGTTTTTGGAAAGAGCCGGGCAAGCTTTTTTTTTCCCTCACAGAAGGTATGCGGGTGGCAGAGTGACCGGGCGCCGGCCTTCAGGCCGGTGAGTCCGGGTTTGAACCCCGCCCATGACATTTTTCCGGTCGAAGATTGTTTTCGAGGTTTGTTGCGTTTCGGGGTCAAATGTGCCCGAAAATTGCGTTTTTGGCGGAGTTTCTCAGTATCTCGCGGTATTTGGGTCACCCCGGGAAACGGAGTCGGGCGGCCGAGCTTGCCATCACAGGCCAAACTTGCTACGAGAACCGAACTTTGCTTCACCAGAACTCAGCTTCGTGCGAACTTTGCTTCGTCCGAACTCAGCTGCGCCCGTACCAGAATTTAGCATCGCCCGAACTTTGCTTCGCCAGAACTTAACTTCGCCCGAGCGTTGCTTCGCCCGAACTCAGCTGCGCCTGAACTTTGCTTCACCAGAACTTAGCTCCACCCGAACTTAGGATCACTCGAACTCATTATCCGATAATTTATCGTCCGAACTGAGCTTCACCAGAACTTAGCTCCGCCCGAACTTTTGCTTCGCCGGGGGGCGGCGGGGGGGGCGCCCACCCGGGTACCAGCGCCAAACTTTTCCCGCACTCGGTGGGTCGGGGGGGGTCCGGGGGGGGTGTCCCCCCCCGGGTACGAGCACCGACCTTGGCTTCACCCGGACTTTACACCCTGGCCGAACTTCGCTTCGTGCCCGAACTGTTTTTTAGTACCAGCGCAGCCTGAGCGCTTAGCAACGCCCGAACTAAGCATCACTCGAACTTAGCTTCACCAGCATTGCCCGAACTTAGCTTCGCCCGAACTTTACTGTTCCCCGAACTTTAACTGCTGCCTCCAGTCTCGCCACGCGCCGGCCTTAGCCGAGCGCACGTACTTTTTTTTCGAGACTGGAGGTCCTATGAACATGCAATGTGAATAGCCTCTATTCGAGCCAACCCGGCTTTTCTTGCAACAATTATGAAACCGTATTGTTTTTGGACTGGATAATATTGCGGATATAACTCTTCTCCCGCCTGCCTACTTTATTGGTATCCTCCCAAAAAAAACTTACACAATAAAGACAACAAACCCCCACATGGCGATAACGACGTTAGCCTTAATCGGCTGGTGGCTGTGCACAACACCACCCGACGGCAGCGCGTTCATGTGGGAAGACCGCCGCGCCTTGCCTGACGTTGGCAGGCTCGACAGCTGCGCCGGCCTGTCGAAGTGTGCCGCCGGTGGGCACTGCCGCGAGCAGAACCCTTGGGCGGTAACGACGTTAGCCTTAACCGGCTGGTGGTTGTGCACAACACCTCCCGACGGCGGCGACTACGACGCCAGCCGGTGCGACGCGCCTCTCGGAACCTTCGGCGGCGTCAGCGAGGTCAGCATCTTCCGGCATGGACGTGGCGAAGAAGACGGAATCGTCGAGTTCCGCTGCGAGGGGCGCCCGCGGCTCGTCGACAACCCGCTCATCCACGTAGCTCACGTGCTCGTCCCTGTCGTTCACGTGCCCGAGGCCCGGGGCGTGCCCGATCTCATGAGCAACCCAACCTCGATTGCAGACAGCCCCGATAGCGCGAAGACGTTCTCCTTCTCCACCAGCTTCGCCGCCACGGTCTCCGACGTCCCTGTTGCAACGTGCTCGGTCGTCGTGCGAGTGGCAGCAGGCCCCGCCGTCGTGCCGACGACAGATGCGCCGCCGTCCGCCGTCCCTCAGACAGCAGCTCCCGCACCGTGCACATCTGGTGGTATCCAAGAGTTCGGGAACTGCTACCACACGCCGGCCTACGCGCCGGCCGGCTGTGCCGCCGGCGTGCACTGCCGCGAGCAGAACCCTTGGGCGGTAACGACGTTAGCCTTAACCGGCTGGTGGTTGTGCACAACACCTCCCGACGGTGGCGACTACGACGCCAGCCGGTGCGACGCGCCTCTCGGAACCTTCGGCGGCGTCAGCGAGGTCAACATCTTCCGAGGCGGAGAAGACGGAATCGTCGAGTTCCGCTGCGAGGGACGCCCGCGGCTCGACGACAACCCGCTCCCCCACGTAGCTCACGTGCTCGTCCCTGTCGTTCACGTGCCCGAGGCCCGGGGCGTGCCCGATCTCATGAACAATCCAACCTCGATTGCAGACAGCCCCGATAGCGCGAAGACGTTCTCCTTCTCCACCAGCTTCGCCGCCACGGTCTCCGACGTCCCGGTTGCAACGTGCTCGGTCGTCGTGCGAGTGGCAGCAGGCCCCGCCGTTGTGCCGACGACAGATGCGCCGTCGACCGCCGTCCCGCAGTACTCGCAGTGCTTACGTGCACGGGCGCTCGTCGTCTGTGACCCTGTTGTATGGCAAGCACACCCGCGCCCGCCTCTGTTCACCCTTTCCGACGGGCCGCCGCAACCGCCGAACCTGCCAACACCAGCTGACTCGGTGTCGAAGTTGAGCGTCCACGCCGAGCAGGCCTCCGTCATGGCACACCCGCCAGAAACCGCCCACCCCTCGCCTCCTGGTGCTAACGGCAGATACGAGCACGGACATCGCGGCTCGTTCCCCGCAGTCGGTTGCCGAGAAGACCGACCTCGCACTCGGCCATCCACGATTACAGCCGCCGACACTGTTTGGTCACCTCAAGACCAACACTGTTTGGTCAACGCCGTCGACACGCCCCACCTCCCTTGCCTTCCGCAGCCCCCTCGCTCCGTACTCCGGAGCCAGACCGCGAGACAGCGCAGGCTACAGAGGGCAGCGGACCGGCGTAGGGGCGCCCGTGCACTGGCGATCTTCTTGATGTGGCTCGACTCCCCGGATACTGCCAGCACGCCGACCGTAGTACAGGGTTCGCAACGGTCAGCGATTGCGCCGACGTTGGCCGCTCCCATTCCAACTCCAGCGTCGCGGCCGCCATCAGCTCCGCCTGCACCGCCGGGCCCCTCCTTGTCTCTGCTGCCTCCTACCTCCGTCTCCCAACCGGCGCCTGCCCTTGCTCCTGTTATAACTCTCATCCCCACACCAACGCCTCACGCGACAACGCCCGCGCCATGCGAGCAGCTTCCAGAAGGGCCCGACTGTGACGACAAGGGACTGGTGCCGCCGAGCCATACGCTCACTTTCTGGGTTCGGGACCCAACCGGGAAACACCGCCACCACACCGTCTGTAGCGCCGAGGTTGTAGGGGAGTTCTTCGCCCTGATGGCGTGGTTTGACCCCGAGGTGTGCTGGGTGGCGCTGGAGAACAGGCGAATTGACCTGTCTAGCTCCTTCGCGGCGAACGGGATCTCCCGTGACAACACGCTGACGGTAATGGTCAGGGTGCTCGGCGGGGGCGGCCGAGGCGGAGGACACAGCAGATTCCGGGGGTCCAAGGGGAGTAAGACGGCTGTGCCTTCAAGCACCTCTAGCAGCGAAACGCGCGCATTTCCGGGGGGCATGGAGGGTCGCACGGGCGAGAAAGGGGATACTAAGGGCCGCAAGGGGGAGAAGGGGGGCAAGGATAGTGGAAAGCGCGGGTTAATTTGGAGCGACGGGGAGGATGCTCGCGACGGGCTATACCCCGGTTGGGAGACTCCGGAGGCCCGCTTCCGGGTCACGATCCCGATCCAAGATGTCCCCTGGAGCGACGTGCAAGAACACAGGCACGCGACAGCCCGCTACCACCTGCACCAGAGCGTCGGCCGCCAGCACATCAACGGGATCTGGGACGTGACAGCGGAGCGGGAGCTGACGAAGAGCCGCACAATCACATTCGTACGTGCTGTTTTCGCAGTCCCAGAAGATCGGGCGGAGAGCGTCCTCAAGTCGAGCGGCTTTGACACCGCTTTCTTTGAACCCCTCGGACATGATGCCAAATATCGCATCATCTACATTGGAACCGGCACAATCCCCGGGGCCATGAGGGTCGCGTCGCACATCCCGGACCTTCACGTGGGTCTCTCTTACTGCCGAGGCGATCTTGGCATCCGTGTCAAGGTGGAGGATTTCAAACGCGCCAAGGCCCTACTCCCCCCCCAGCCCCCACCTGTCGGCTACTTCGAAGTCCAGGGGGTGCCCTGCCGCTCCAACGGAACCTCGCTCCAGAGCAACCTCCGCGACCTCGGCTGGGAAACCACCCCACTTTTCCGGACGAACAAAGGGGGACGTTTCCTCACTTGGATCGTCAAGGCCGAGACGCTTCCCGGGAGAGAAGTCCTCCGGACTGCCCAGGGCTTGACGCTCAAGTTCAAGCGAGTCCCCCGCTGCCCCCTTGAGCCGTTCCAGACTAGTGGGACCCCGCCTCTCTCCGACTCCTTCCGCGACCCTGCCCCCGCCGCCTCCGCCGGAAGCGAGACCCCCCAGCTCCCGTCTCTTGCCGTCCTCAGCAGACAGCACGGGTCCGCCATGGCCGAGAAGATCCTTGCGGGTCTACACCTTCTCGGCGACCGTTCGGGCTCGGGTCGTAAGGCACTAGCCGGGGGACTCACCATTACCGCTGTCGACCACCCCGAAGATGCGTCTGTCATGGACGTTGACGCCGACAGCACGGAGGAGGTCGTAAGCGAGCCAAGTGACGCTCTCCCTGAGGGCGACACCCCTCATCCTACGCGCCCGCCGAGGTCCGACGCTGAACAGCCGGAAGCCCTTGTTGCGGCCGTCAGTCACGTTGTGACCATTTCGGAGCAGCTGCGGTCCAGCTATCGGGAGGCGGTGGAGAGAACGCAGGAGGATCTCGTCTCTGGCTTCCGCTCCATTACAGAGGGGATGAATGCGAAGTTCGCCCACCTTACTGCGGACATTCGTGCACAGAGTGAGGCACTTGCCAACACCCGCTCAGAGCTTGCCGCTGGCCTTCACAGGCACGGGACCAACTTGGAAAGCTCCCACCAGCGGCTATCTGAGGCGGTGAGGCAACAGAGCGTCTCCCTGGAGGCCACGCAGGACCAACTGGCTACAGTCAGCACCCGCGTTCACGACAAGGACCGCCGTACCAAGATTGTAACGCGCAGGAGAGCTAGGGACACGACACCGGACCACGTGGACGTGCCCTGCCACCCCCATCAACCAGATGCCAGCGCCTCGCCTTCCGTCGGACGTGCCGAACCGCCCCGACAGCAGGGGGACGCGACGCCTGCGCCACCTGCCCCTCCGTCCCTCGCCCAGCAACCCCCTTGCCCTCCTACCTCGCTGCCACCTACGTCCGACACATCCGCAGTGAGAACGGGCAACGGGGGAGCAGCCGACGCCCTGGAGCCTACGCAGGGCCAGCACGACAAGGACCGCCGCGCCAAGACAGCCTCAACGCGCGAGAGAGCGAGGGACACTACCCCGGACCGAGTGGCCGAGCCCGACTGCCCTCACCAGCTGGATGCCAGTGCACCGCCTTCGGCCGGACGTCCCGAACCGCTTCTGCAGGAGCAACATGCGCCGTCAACGCCACCTTCTACCACTCCTCCGCCCCCCGATCAGCAACCTCCGTGCTCGCAGGGCCAACCCGACAAGGACCGCCGCGCCAAGCCTCGTCGTCGCCCCCTTGCCGAACCCCAGACAAAGCCGACCTCCGAGGCACAAGACACCCCGTTGCCTCAGGCCGAGCCCCCTCACGCTGCAGCACCGCAATGTGGGAACCAAGCAACTGCGGCACCGGCCCATACCGCTCCCGCCCCGCGGGCCGTAGGGGGAGGACGCGGAGCCACGCGGATGGTGTACCCCCCACCCCGCTCCCACAGCGCGGACCTTCCACGTGCCAGGGGAGCCGGTCAACCCCCACCAAATGGTCCCCTCCCCCCTGACACTCTCTCAAGACCAGGGGCTACGCCTCTGCCCACGGGACCGTCGATACCAGACCACCTGGGCTTCGACGGGTCTCCCTCAGAAGGAAGCCCTCCGCTTCTTTCACAGCATTGAGGGTTACCCCCGCGCCCGGGAGATCCCCCCCTCGGCGCCCCCCTCCTCGCCAGCTCAACCCCAGAGAGCGGCGCCCAGACCCTCCAAAATCCGGCACCTGCACCAGTCACCAACACCCGGAGACAGGCTCCCCCGGGACAACCCTCGGCTCCTCGCCGAGCCCAGCAGGCCGGCGTTCAACCACCGCGTAGCGCCGCACTCCCCCCAGCGGCCAATCGCAGACGTCCCGAGCGCGGTTGGGGCGAGCTCTCTACCCTGAAGTTCATCTCGTTCAACTGCAACTCCTTCTTCGCTCGCGAGAAGTTGTCTCGGGGGCTAGATAGCATCAGCCGAGGAATCGCCGCCTACATGCCGGACATTCTCCTCCTGCAGGAGACAAAGCTGTCGAGCAAGTCTCCTCCTCCGGTTCTCAACGGTTACAGGGTGTTTCGGCGGGACCGAGGTGGCCTAGGCGGTGGGGTCGCCACGTTTGTGAGGTCCAACCTGCACGTAAAAGAGATCCCTGTCCCCGCGGGATTATGTAATTCTACGACGGAATGCGTGGCAATCGAGATCACCCGCATCGGTCTCCCAGCACTGCAGGTCTACAACGTATACCACCCACCGTCGAAATCCTCCCACACAAACCTCGACATGGAGCCCTTTCCGATGGACGACACCGTCGTCATCGCCGGTGACCTAAACGCCCACCACCCGGACTGGTCCCACGGGGCTATTAACGCATGCGGACGGAACCTGAAGGACTGGCTCGTCGAGGTGTCGGCAGTGGTTAGCAACAACCCCGCAGTCCACACCATGCCGCCGAGGCCGGGTATCAGAAACTCATCCCCGGATGTAGCCATCTCCTCCCGCATCCCCGGCTTCATACGCAACTGGAGGAGACTGGACTCCTGGGAGTCCGACCACTACCCTGTCGCCTTCGAGGTTCCGAGGGGGTACAGGCAGCCTCGGCCCCCCAGGCTTACATGGTTCTCCTGGAAACGGGCAGACTGGGAAGAGATGATGCTTCGGTTGGATGAGGAGAGCGCGACCCTTCTCGCCAAAAGACCGGCCACCAACACCCAGTTCGCCAAACGCATTGCCTCCTGCTTCCGCCGTGCCATCCATGATTTTGTCCCGAAGTACACCCAGGGCCGTGCGTACAAGGCGTGGTGGACCCCTGAGCTCACCACCCTCGAACGTGAAAAAGCCGCCGCTTTCGCGGAGCTGCAGGCGGAGCCCGACTCCTCGGACAAGATCTGTGCACACCTCGAGAAGATATGCGAGTTCAAGGAGGCCGCCACGCAGGCCAAAACCTGCTACTGGGACAGGATAGCGGGCCGCATTAACAGGTGCACTGGCATTGCCCTCCTTTTCCGCCAGGTCCGCATGCTGGACGGTAGGCGCAACCACCTTTCTATCCCTCCGCTGCGGAACGGCGAAGGTTTCTGCGTCGAAGCCGAAGTCAAAGCCGAAATCCTCGGACGGCATCTCGAGTCCGTCTGTGGGGGCGCAAACACTGATCCCCCCCGCCGATGGGCTCCGAAAAATCGCCCGTCCGATGACGACGTTGGCTGTGGGCGTATAACCGAGGACGAGCTTGATCGTGCTCTCAAGGATCTCGACCCGAAGACATCCCTGGACCCCGACGGCATCTGCACCGAGTTCCTGTCCAGGCTGGATGGAGGCGCCAAGCAGCTGATCCTCGAGCTCCTGAACATCTCTTGGGGTGAAGGGTTTGTCCCGGACACCTGGCGTGATGCCCACGTCATACCTGTCGCGAAGCCAGGCAGAGACCACTCCCTCCCTGAGGGT
>JAPJBO010001409.1:0-46015 GCA_030068145.1 Diplonema papillatum | reverse complement strand
AGCAGGGGTTGCCATGTAGCCCGTATCGGTCTAAGTCAACACTGTTACTTTCATGGGATGTTCACCGGGGAAGGGTCCGACCTAACCGTTAGTCAACAGCAACGTCGAAAAGGGGGAGGGGGAAAGAAGATAGAAAATCGGTGGGGTTGACAAGCTCGTAAGTGGTTGTTTGTAGATCAGTACAACCTTAAACTACGCCTAGCACACGGCCAGGCGGTCTTTAACGAACCTCCAGTACATTAAACGCAAGTCGGCAGGTCGTCATCAGACGCGGCACGAAAAGCAAACTTCGCCGACGCAGCACTTCAGCAATGCGTCCTCTTATTTACAGTGGGCACCGTACCTGAACTCAGCCCCGCTAGGCCGAGATTCCGGCTGTTCCGCAGGGCATACATCACTCCCCGAAGTTGACGTACGTGCAGAGACGTTCGTGCACACGCAGGCCTCTGAGGCCCCGGAACAATCGACCGTCCTTGGTGCGGTCGGTGAAGCAGCGCTTGCAGCGCAGTTCCGGGGGGTCCTTGGGCTGTTCAGGTGGCTGGTCGTGTGCTGCCAAAGCGGCGTCGGGGGGCATGGGTTGGCAAGATTCCAGATTCGCGTCGGTACAGGGCGGACTAGAAGGTATCAGCGGGACCTGCGGTGGGACTGTTGTTGCCATCATAGTAGGTGATGGCAAGCGTTCGACCACCTCGTGGGACGCATTGGGGATTCGTACGTATGCGGCGAGGTATATGTCAGTCCAAGGAACGTTGTCGACGTGCAAGACTCGTTCGTCATCGAAAAGCGTCCATTGCATCCCTTGCAAGACGTATGTGACAAAATGGCCGCTTGTCGTATTTTGTCCCGTGTGTACAACCACCGCGGAAAGGCGTAGTGTGCCGTCCGGCAGTCGCAGGAGGAGCGGTAGGGAAGCGTCATTCCGTAGTCTCGCACCATCGCTTGCGTAAATGCCGAACTGCAACAGCAGGCACTCGGACGCCACATGCACGTTCATGGTCTCCACAACGGATCCAGTTCATGGTCTCCACAACGGATCCAGCAGCTCCGCAGTCACACCTCCTCTCCGGATTCATAATTCCACGAACACAGAATGCGTCCTCCACCGGCCTTCCACGAGGGACTTGAAGACACCGTACCAGTTGATGACGGGTGGATGTGGCGCCACAGGTGATACATCGTGTTGTTGTCGTCATCGTGTTCTCCAGGCACGTCTGGAAAAGCCGCCAATCCGGACAAGCCTCCGTCGTCTCGTCCGGCCCTAGGGAGCTGTCTGTCCTATCCAGAATTGCAACCAAAGCCTCGTGCGCGTCGTGCTGTCGCGCATCGCAGAACATTGGGAGCATGGCGAGGATTGTTTCAGCCCCTATCCTTCGGCTGTCTTGGCTGAGCTGGCTCCTCCCCGAGCGCGAGCTTACCAGTAGGACGAAGTACGTCAAGAACTCCTTCAGGAACCCCCGGAAATTCAGAGGATTCTGCGCAAGACTGTAATACATGTTCTCGATCGGTTCCACACGCAACAAGAGCTGCAGTACCGCATTGAGAAAACAAGTATTCCCAAGGTTCGGGAGGCCGGCAGGTTCAAACGGTGACGGGTCGAACATGCGGGAGGGCCGTTGGATACAAATGACAGCTTGGCGGCCGACAGCGGGTGATGATTCCAGCATGTCAGGCACTGCATGGGACACGTCGCAGCGCCGTTTCGGTCCAGGCTGAGCAGCCTCATCGTCTCTGCGCTTGCGCTTTCCTTTAGTCGTCCCATCCTGGGGCACAAGATCACGACGCTGCTTCGGAGCCGCAGTGGAAGGCCGATCGGGCGTATCTCGTTCCGTTCGTGTGCCAGGTCGAGGACGGTCCCTGTATCTCACGAAGGCCTTCTCAGCGAGCAGCCTCTCGACCGCTTGGTCGATGGACTCCAAGTCGGGCATCTGCAGAATGCGTTCCACTTCATGTACGAGCCACACGAAGTGCGCACGGATCTTCTCGCAGTGATCACCGAACTTCGCTTCTGGGTACGTGTCTAGTAACCATTTACGAAACCCACTTTTTAAGACACTCTTGCGGTACCCCCGTCTCATGAGCTTCAGCACCGTGTTGTTCATCTCGGTCTTAAAGTCATGGAGGTTGTTCGCAATCCTGCCGTTACGCACAAGCGCTCCGATGAGGATACTCGACCCAAAGTTCGATGGAGCCGTGGAGAGCACGGATGTGTACGCCAAGGGCTGGTATCGGTATGCCTTCGCTTTGTCGAGGACTGACAGGCGCATGTATCTCCTCCCGGACATCTCGGAGACTTCATGTCGAATCCGAATACCAAGGAAAGTGGCGTCCCCAACCTTGGCGTTTGTCTGTTTGTACCTCATGTTGTACACAGATTCCGGTGGGGGTTTTGTGCCGAAACACAACAGATCGTCAATGAAGCGGCGTGTCAGGCTAAGCAATGCCGCACGTTGCGTGTCCCCGTCTTCCAAGAGTCGCATCATGTATTTTCGCTCTTTCGCATAGCAAAAGAGGTTGGCGATGTCCGGGGAAGCGTTCGCACCCATTGGGATGCCTAGCGTCTGCCTCATGAGAACCCTATTGACCAGAACATAGGTATTCACCAGGCAGAAAGACAAGAGGGTCTTGAGCTCCTGCGCCGAATACGCTGCTTCATGTGACCGTACCTCCGTGTTTACCTTAAAGGCGAAACAGCGCTTCTTACGAGTCGGCCCGTGTTGGCTCTTCGGACGTACTAATACGAGTCTTCCCGCGTCCACGTTCAAACGTGCAGCCTCCGCCGCGAAGGCCTCATTAATCGTGTCCGCAACCGCATTAAGAAGCTCCTCAAGCTCCAGCTGGTCATACATCGTTGTAAAGTCAAATGTACCAGCGTCCAGCTGCGCGAGTTCGTCCGCGTGTGTCTTCAGGAAGAAGGCCGTGTCGTCGCTCGACTCCGTGATCCAGAAGTACCGGTACCCAGTCGCGTTGAACCGAATGTCGTCTTCCCGCCGGAGGATGCTCATGATCGCCTTCAGCAAGCCGGTCAGGTCCAGTTGCGCGTCCGTCGTAGACGAGAACGTGGTCTTAGGGCGGGCGTCCCGTCCAGCATCGGCCGCCTCGGAGTCGGAGTCGACACAGTTCTTCCGCGAAACCCCAGCGATGTACCGCATGGACGTCACTTCCTTGTGCAGCTTCAGGGTGCCATATAGGTATGGGAGGACGTTCGATGAGTGTAATCCTTCCCGTCCGAGGTAGGCCTTGTGCCTCGCAATGACTTGTTGAGGCGTCTCTTCGCTCGGGGAGTAGTTCGTACTGTGATTGACCTTCCTTACGGACGGAGGGGGGGGGTTAATTTTGGGAAAATGTACTTTTTCGGGAACTTCGGGCCGCAGTCAAAAATGGGTCGCAAACGGAGAGAATGGGGGCCTAGGGGTGCATTTTAATGATTTCGCAGCCGATCTTTCAAATGCGCACCTCAGAATTGAACGCGTACACATGCAGAGTGACACAGGAGACACATGGTCACAGGAGACACCTGGTCGGAAAAACCAGCACAAAATATCCGAACAACACCTAGAATTGTTGTCCAAAAATAACCGACAAACCCCTACAAACAAAAATATTCAGGCCAAAACACAATTGATGAACAGAACTACTAAAAATGGTGAAGAAGAGTGTGCGCTTTGCCGAAGACATGTCGGAGGAGCCAGACACCTCCTCCGCGTCGGACACAAGTGAATCGGATGATTCCTTGAACCCGGAAGAGCTTCAGGTGATGACGATGATCGCCGCGGGATTATTCGACCCAGTTCAGTTTAGCAGCTG
Organism: Diplonema papillatum; assembly: GCA_030068145.1. Lineage (NCBI taxonomy): Eukaryota > Euglenozoa > Diplonemea > Diplonemida > Diplonemidae > Diplonema > Diplonema papillatum. The sequence goes on along the minus strand of JAPJBO010001409.1, from coordinate 42,211 downwards.
GATGGTAGTAGATTCCTCAAGCTCTTGGGATGCACAGCGCAGCAAGCGAGAGTTTCGGGCCCTCCCTGGGGTGAGGATGGAACTGCGAAACGAGCAGAAGGGGGTAGAGTGTGGCTACCTTTGTGCTTGGCGGGCCTCGCGTTGGAAGACAACACAGACGACTGTCTTGCCCGCGGCCAAGACTATGCTTGACTTCGCGAAAGAAGAGTTCGCCGCGAATGCGCGCAGCATCGGTTCTCTGAGAGCCCTGGACTGCTTTGAGGTGCAGCATTTTTGCCAGGCAAAGGACATTGGCTTTTTCATTACTGCCAGCGTCCTGCGGGCAGCACTAGTTGAGTGGGCTCTGGGGACACACGGCCAGACTGCCGATGCACTACGCCCCTCCAACATTGTGTACCTAAGCCACCCCAATGGAGGGGACACAACGGGGCACTTCATCGCATTTCTGCTGGCATCTCCTGAGGGAACACCGAAGAAATCTGCTGCCAAGCCCACATCAAAGTCCTCGAAGGCTGCAACCAAGCCCTCCCAGGCAGTCACGGCACAAAATGCTTCTCCCAAACCCGCAACCAAACCCTCGAAGGCTGCAGCAAAACCCTCTCCCAAAACCACGACAAAAGCTTCTGGTGCAAAGTCGGCCAGCGCTCCGAAGCCTGACAACCTCGAGGAGGGTTCGAAAGCTTGGTCTGAAACAGTCAAGATCGTGGAAGCAATTCCGTTTCAGGAAAAGCAAGCCGGTCTTCAAGTTGACCTTCCCCAGAACGCTTCCCCCGGAAAGATATTCTCACTTTTTTTTACTGAAGAGGTGTTGGCGAAGATTGTAGCCCAAAGTGCAATCTATGCACGTCAAAAGGCCGAGCGGCAGGGTAAGAAAAATACTTTTGAGGCTCCTGACACGGCTGAAACTAAGGTGTGGCTTGCCCTCGCGCTTGCTATGGGGCTCACCGTGAAGGGGGACCTGAAAAACTACTGGTCCACTGACTTGGTAGAGCATTCTCCGCTGTTCGGAAGCGCCATGCCTCGCGATCGATGGTTGCAAATTTACTACAACCTGCATTTCACAGACGACGCGGTGCCAGATGCAGACCGCCTGAAAAAGATCCGCAATGTCTTCGACATGGTATCGGAAAGGTGGGCGGCGGTGCTCAACCCATCGCAGCACCTCAGCTTTGACGAAAGCATTATTCGGCAAAAGGGGCGCCTCTCCTTCAAGCAGTACCTGCCAGCAAAGCGCCACCGCTTTGGCATCAAAGCCTTCGTCTTAGCCGAGGCTTCAAGTGGCTACGTGCTGCGGGTTTCAATTTACACCGGCAAAGAACAAGGACAGGCATCAGAACCAGGGATCAGCGTTTGTGAGCGGGAAATATATTCCCTTGTCCGCTGGTACGCACAACGCGGACATTGGCTCTATTTCGATAACTACTACACCAGTGTCCCCTTGATGAACCGTCTTTTTTCGTTGGGGTTTCACGCATGCGGAACGGTCAGATCCAACCGGAAGGGGCTTCCAGTCTTGCACCAAGTAGAGAAGAAAAGAGGACGCAAGAGCAAAGAACAAAAGGCGAAAGAGCCTCAGCCAGGGGACGTCTTTTTTCGTCAGGCAGGGAACGTGACCTACGTCGAGTGGCACGACAAGCGCCCTGTGAAAATGCTGTCCACGCTTCCTGTTGGGGAAACCACTACCCAGGGTTTAAGTTAGGGCCGGTTTTCCGGTTTCCAAAACCGGCTTTCGGCTAAACCCGGTTTTGGAAAAAAAAAAAAAAAAAGTGGAATTCGCCCCAGCCCGGAACCGGCTTGTTCACTACTACACTGCACTGCTGCAGTGCACTACTATTCTGCACTGCACTGCACTACATACCAGGGTGGGGGATTCACAAAGTCATGGCAAAGCGAACAGCGATCCAGGCGCATCTGGGCAGCTTCGGTTTCTCACGAAGGAAGATCAGGGGGACCGCCTCAGAGGAGCTGGGCGTTGACTACAACGTTGAGTATGCAACATGGACAGCTGCTGGGTATCCGTGTAAGGATAGGTTCAGCAACCTGCACGCCTTTCTTTGCCACCAAGGAAGGGTTCGTCGTTTCGCGCACCATCAGCCACTGAACAACAACGTGCTTGTGGAGTGGATGCAAGAGTTCGACAAGCTCGCTGCCGAGGATGACGCGAAGCCTGAGCACAGCCGCAAGCCATGGACTGCGCTTGTGGCGGAATCGCGATCAGACGAGCAGCGAAGGCGCGCGGAGCGGGCGGCGGCGGCGCAGCGGCATGGTGTTACCACGTTGCAGCATCGCTGGTGAAATGGCGGGTACATGTGTAGGGCAAGGAGGCGCGGCCGAAGGCCGATGCCGCCGCAGGCCGGAAACGTGGCCCCGGGGATGCGAATGAGGGCCGGGAACGCGTCCGAACCGCAGTGCAGCGCTGACAGGCAAAAACCGGGAAAACCGGGAATAGAGCTAAAAAGAAAATCCTAACTTAACCCCTGCACTACCACAGTGGAGCGCAAAATCTCCAACAAGGAGACACGCAAGGTGGAGAAGCCGGATATCGTCAGCTCGTACAACACGTACATGGGCGGCGTCGACATGGGCGATCAGCTCATGGCGAGTTGCGGGCGACTCATGAAGGGCCGGCGTTGGTACCTCAAACTTTTTTTCTACTTAGTCGAGGTCTCCACTGTGAATGCCTACATCGTGTGGAAAATGCTGAGCACTGACAAGAAAGGAAGAACACCTTCACTTCCCGATTTCAAGCGCAAGCTGGTGATGGAGCTCCTTTCCGCCGAAAAGGACTGCCCAACAGAGTGCTCTACAGAGACGGGACCCCCTTCCAAAAAAACGATACCGCCACCCTCACCTTCGCCCCAATCTGCTCGCAAGACAGAAAAGCAGAAGCACGGCGTTGATCACAGGTTGAACGGGCTATTTCACAACCTCGTCAAGCTGGATCAGCAGCGACGGTGCATATGCCACGTGCAGCGCAAAGGTGCGCTTTACAAATGCGAGCAGTGTGATGTCCCTCTTTGCCCTGTGCCGTGTTTCGGAAGGTACCACACCATGGCGCAACATCTCTTCGATGACCCAACCATGCAAGGCACCGTTGACCGTTTGAAGGACCCCAACGGCCGGCACTTCAAGAGAGGGAGGGATCGTACACTGTCGGCTGGCCACAGAATCAGCAAAGTTGCAAAGAAGTAGTGGAATCAGAGACCCTTTCTTCCCGTCGCTGCACCAAATCAAATGATCATCTCTTCGCATGCCCGTTTTTCCTTGTCCGCCTTTGAGCTTTCACCCCCGTCTTTTGCTACTGTCCCATGCTGGCTGGGTCCCAGGTTTCGCGGTGGCATCTGTTCGTCACTCGGGCAACAGTTTTGTCAGATGAAGGGCGCATTTGAAAGATCTGTGACGTATCTTTCCAAAGAAGCAAACATCGACCACTTTGACCAACATGCACTGGCTGGGTGTGGCTTGGGTCCCTGGCACGTGCCAGAGCTTGGGTTCTGTAATGGGCACAGGCAAGAACTCGAAAACCCCCAATTTCTGGCCAGCCCCCAAGTTTTGCAGTGGCATCCGCTTGGCAGCTCGGGCAGCAGTTTTGTCCGATGAAGGGTGCATTTGAAAGATTTGTGACGTATCTTTCCAAAGAAGCAAACATGGATCACTTTCGTTGTGTCTTCATAGGCGAGATGATCTCCGCAACCTTTTTTGATTTTTCGACATATATATATGTCTCCCGTCCGTAAGGGGTTAATACATGCACCTGAGGAGTGAATTTCTGGGTGGGCTTTGTTGGTGACCTTTGTGGGTGTGACAGATACCAGCTTTTGCGGACAAGCCAAAATCTCAGCTTGCACACCCGAAAATCTCAGATTGACCGTTGAGACAGGCAGGCAGCCAAACACAAATACTCTGGAAATGGTACCCCACACACAATCCAGTGCTCCTGTGCACACGAAATCTCTGAGTGTTGCTGCAATATTTGAACAATACTCGAACATTTTTGATTTCGGGCCCCACACTTTTGAGCAGACAAAACTTGAGTGCTGCGAAATTTGAAGACACTGAAATTGGGATCCCAAACACTGACATCCACTGTGAACAACCTGAAAGTGATCTCTCTTGATTATTGATACAATTTTAAGCTCCGAAGCTGCGATCACCAAAGCCAACTTTTCCGTCTCAGGCTGTGCAGTCATCCAAAAATCCCAGTGCAAATCTCAGATTGTGCGGTTTCCTCGAAAACTGGGGAGATTTTTGGTCTGCCCAATCTGGAATTTTGCCCTTAAGCACTTAGACTCATACTACCCGCCTCCCAGCCTCAGCAATGGTCAACCGGAGACCCCAAAACACTAGAAATTTGAGTTTCGAGTTTGGAGATCTCAGGTAGTGCAGTCGCCTGCACAATCTGAGATTTTCTGCCCACACAATCTGACACCCACCAGCCGCAGTCAGTTCGCACGAACACGGATTTCGGGCCCTGATTTCGATTAGTTCTGTTTGCTATAAAAAGTGGGGGGGAAATGTTTTTCCAGCTAAATGCCAAAAAATTTGGGCTGGTGTATTAAGTCTAAAAATTTTTGGGCAGTGTATTAAGTCGAATGGAGAATTTGGCAGTGTATTAACTGCAATAGCCCAAAAAAAAAAGACACCCCCCCCCATGTTGAACTACGGGGGAACTACGGGGAACTGGCCCACCGACCACACCAATGGCGCTTTCTTTTAGCGCTATTTCTTTATCTTTTGTTCGTGCGCACTAGCGGAACTCACCTGCTTTGGTAAGTTTCATGCAGTACGCCACCAACGACAAATTTTTAGTACTGTAGTAGTGTAGTGTAGTAGTAGTTTTGTTGAACGCTTATGCCCGCCACTAAACCCAGATTTACCTGTGTTTCGTGTGGGCTACAGCACATTTACCTCCTTTGATCTATCGCAACTGGCAGTCTCCTCAAGCATTTCCTACAAAGCAGGTGCTTATATATATTTTTTTGTTTGTGCGATGTAACCTACATGTGTTCTGGTTAAACCGCTGCCAACGTTCTTTTTAGCTGTAACAAATACTGTCTCCAGGGAAGCAGAAATTGGTTGTCGCAAAAAAAAAAAAAAAAAGCTGCACACGTCGTTTCCGATTTCCGGCGCGAAGTAGCCGTCCGGGGTGAACTGTCCGTACGGGTGCCGCGGTCCGCTGGATCCCCCGCGGCCGCCGATGTCCCTGAGGCCCTCCGGCCCTAGGAGGCTGCCCCCCAGCCGGCCGCCGGGGCCGACGCCGCCAGGGGTCAAGTCCGATCTGCCGTAGTCGAAGGTCGGGTTCGTGGTGCTGCTGGAGGACGAAGGGGCGGCTGCGGGGGGCGGCGGCCCTTTCCGGCTGTCGCCGCAGCTCGGAGGGTCGGCGGCGTGCACGTGTTGGGTCCAGGAGGGCTCGCAGGGCATGGCTTTGTCGATGAGGTCGGTTTTTACGACGGAGGCCACGTCCACTGCCGGCTGGCCCTGTGTCTTCAACGCAAGCGTCGTTTGCTGGACGGGATCCGTGTCGGTGCCGTTGTCGAGCAGCGCAACCAGCTTCGTGCCGACGGTGGTGACCTTCAACGTGTACCGGAGGGACGACCGTTCGTTCCGGTAGAAGAACACCCACGTGTCGCCCTGCTTCCGCCAGCTCTCCTTCTCCCGCGGCAGCGCGGCGCCGCCCGCCAGCGGCGCGAAGCCGTCGGTGCACGGCTCGAACCCTGCCTTCAGCATCGCCGCGTGCACTTCCAACGCCTTCGCCTCCGCGCTTTCCGCTTCGCTGCTGACCCCGGCTTCGCGCAGCACCGCATCGAAGTCCGGCACTGACTCTTTCGCCATGCTTTCAAATTCTTCTCTTTTTTTCTTGCCCTGGTTGGTGGTGGTTGTGGTGGTGGGGCCTCTTGGTCAGTCTGTGAGTGCAGGTCGTTCTGTCGAGTTTGCTCCTTTTTCTGTCTTCTCTCTCTTTCTATTGCTGTTCTGTTGCTGTTAGTAGTGGTGGTGGTGGTCTACTTCGACTCCTACAAAACGGCAGCGGAAGGCGAAGAGTCAAGCACAGCGACCAGCTTCGTGCCGACAGTGGTGGTTGTCAACATGTACCGGAGGGACTACCGTTCGTTCCGGTAGAAGAACACCCACGTGTCGCCCTGCTTCCGCCAGCTCTCCTTCTCCCGCGGCAGCGCGGCGCCGCCCGCCAGCGGCGCGAAGCCGTCGGTGCACGGCTCGAACCCTGCCTTCAGCATCGCCGCGTGCACTTCCAACGCCTTCGCCTCCGCGCTTTCCGCTTCGCTGCTGACCCCGGCTTCGCGCAGCACCGCGTCGAAGTCCGGCACTGACTCTTTCGCCATGCTTTCAAATTCTTCTCTTTTTCTTCTTGCCCTGGTTGGTGCTGGTAGCGGTGGTTGTGGTGGGGCCTCTTGGTCAGTCTGTGAGTGCAGGTCGTTCTGTTGAGTTTGCTTCTTTTTCTGTCTTCTCTCTCTTTTTAGTTGCTGTTCTGTTGCTGTTAGCAGTGGTGGCGGTGGTCTACTTCGACTCCTACAAAACGGCAGCTGGGAAAGCGATTAGTCGAGCAGGGCGACCAGCTTCGTGCCGGCGGTGGTGACCTTCAACGTCTGACTTTGGAGAAGACCGGAGGGAACTTCGCGAGCTTCTTCGTGAAACCCCCTTCTCTCAGAAAGCGACTCTAAGCGACGCCCGCTTTCTCAAGCGAACTATAACTCCACAGTAGGTGTCTGTGAGTGCAGGTCGTTCTGTCGAGGTTGCTCCTTATTCTGTCTTCTCTCTTTCGATTGCTGTCCTCTTGCTGTTAGTAGTGGTGGTGGTGGTCTACTTCGACTCCTACAAAACGGCAGCTGGGAAAGCGATTAGTCGAGCAGGTCGACCAGCTTCGTGCCGGCGGTGGTGACCTTCAACGTCTGACTTTAGAGAAGACCGGAGGGAACTTTGCGAGCTTCTTCGTGAAAACCCCTTTTCTCTCAGAAAGCGACTCTAGAAGCCCGCTTTCTCAAGCGAACTATAACTCCACAGTGGGTGTCTGTGAGTGGCAGGTCCATCGCCTGCAAAAAAAGGCACAGCTTTCGCTTTCTGCACAGCTTTTTGCACAGCTCTCACACGGCGAAGTCCAGCCTCAGAAGCCGGAGTTAAAGCTGGAGTTTAAAAAGCGGGTGTCACACCCGCTTTTCGGGCGTGGATCTACACGCGTTTTGGTTGTAGCACACCCGCTTTTCGGGTGTGGATTTACACGCGTTTTGGTTGTAGCACACCCGCTTTTCGGGTGTGCGTTTTGGTTGCAGCACACCCGCTTTTCGGGTGTGGATTACACACGTTTTGGTTGTAGCACACCCGCTTTTCGGGTGTGGATTTACACGCGTTTTGGTTGTAGCACACCCGCTTTTCGGGTGTGCGTTTTGGTTGTAGCACACCCGCTTTTCGGGTGTGGATTACACACGTTTTGGTTGTAGCACACCCGCTTTTCGGGTGTGGATTTACACGCGTTTTGGTTGTAGCACACCCGCTTTTCGGGTGTGCGTTTTGGTTGCAGCACACCCGCTTTTCGGGTGTGGATTCACACGCGTTTTGGTTGTAGCACACCCGCTTTTCGGGTGTGGATTACACACGTTTTGGTTGTAGCACACCCGCTTTTCGGGTGTGGATTCACACGCGTTTTGGTTGTAGCACACCCGCTTTTCGGGTGTGGATTACACACGTTTTGGTTGTAGCACACCCGCTTTTCGGGTGTGGATTTACACGCGTTTTGGTTGTAGCACACCCGCTTTTCGGGTGTGGATTCACACGCGTTTTGGTTGTAGCACACCCGCTTTTCGGGTGTGGATTACACACGTTTTGGTTGTAGCACACCCGCTTTTCGGGTGTGGATTTACACGCGTTTTGGTTGTAGCACACCCGCTTTTCGGGTGTGGATTCACACGCGTTTTGGTTGTAGCACACCCGCTTTTCGGGTGTGACTCCGAGACACTCGGAATTACACATTACAGTCTCACTGCGGGAACGCTGCTGCGCAGTCGTCAAGCCACCGAAGAACCAGGTGGTTGGGGGGGGGGGGGGGGGGGGTGTCGTTGAACGGGAAGAAACCCCTGGACGGGTATTTTCATCTTGCCCCTACGCAATGTAAGTGATAGGTTTACCCTGGATGGTTTGATTCTTCTTCGTTCTTTCTTGCAGTGTCGCCAAGAAGTATCCCGCAGACGTTTACGTCAGCGAACACAAAAGGCGCAGACAGACCAGTAAGCAGAATTCCTGCTGGCACTCTGCTGCCTGCGCCCTGCATGGATTCTTGCAATTCGCGGGACGGAAGGGTAGGAGTATGTGTCGTCTGCCGAAGCAGCCGGAGACAGCAGGCGCAGGGGCAGGTCTTGCTTTACTTTTCTCTTCTTCATGGAGACCCGCCCCCGGCAATCCCGACTGTCCAATCACTGTCGAGAAAGGTTTGTGCCCATTGTGATGAGGTGGTTGACCAGGCCCCCACGAAGCCTTATACACAACACGGCTACAACACGAGGATGCAGCCCTGCTTAGGTGTGCACTCAGCCATCAGGCCATTGGCTGCTAAGCACCCCCCGACCGGTCGATTTGCCACTTTTGTGGCCCTCTATTCGCCGGGCGGTGCTGTCAGCACTTGTTCCGCGTCGCATCAAGTACATGATGCTGGCGGTTGGGGGATCGGCGACCGCGACTCACTTAATGTGCGGTCAACAGTGTCGCCACGTGATGACACCCGGGACGGAAAGGAAGAAAAGCAAAGACGATGAGCATTCGGAGGCTAGGTTTACAGCGCTGTGCTGGTTGCGCGTGCGAAACAAATATTCTTCTCCCCTCCCCCTCTCTACATTCCCCCAACTAACTAATGCAGAGCCTTTATTATCTGTGATGGCGGATACCGTTGATTCTGAGTGCAAGAGGATGCAAGTTGTTCCTGTCTCACGACGTTCTGAGCCCAAGTGCGATGTCAGTGGGAGCGAAAAAGACGATTCTGCAAATCTACACAACATAGAGCGAGAGAAAGAGAGAACACATCCAAACAAGTTACAGGGCCTCTCCCCACCCACCTGTATGTGTTCTCGTGGTCATCGCTACCGCGCTGACCTTTCCCGAGAGAGAAAGAAATGAGAGAGAGAGAGAGACGAGTAGAGTGCAGGGACCATCTCTCCGAGGAGTATCCGGTCGCCCCACTACTATCCCGTACTACTACGGCGGGCGCAAGTCGTTGCGCCGTGGGCGCGGAGCGAGCCGTGGCCCTGTCAAAGATGATTGTTGCACCGATGGTGGCGCAGCCGGGGGCGTTCTGACTGGCGGACGAGACCGCCTGGCAGGCGTGTGTTGACACGTTGTTTCGCGGGCTCTCCTGTGAGTAGTTAAGTTAGTCAATGAGTAGTTTTGTTCTTTTGAGCCTGCTACGCGGGAGCCAAGCTTCACGTGTTCGGCGGTACTGCAGAGCCACGGGCCTGCGGGTCAAGTGCCTTGGGGCTTGGCGCTCACGCGGTTGGGGGAGCGGGACGATTCCACCCTAATCTGGCCATTACGTCGACACGGGCAAGAAAGTGTTGCTGACAGTGATTGACACTCTTGCTTTTTTGTCCTGGTTGTGATAGAATATAGGTACCAGGGAAAGCCTGCTACACGGGAGCCAAGCTTCACGTGTTCGGCGGTACTGCAGAGCCACGGGCCTACGGATCAAGTGGCTACCGATTTCCCTACCTAAAGCATCAAGGCGTGGCGCACCTTGGGGCTTGGCGCTCGCGCCGAACACAAACTCGTCGAGACGGTCAGCCACAGGGCAGAGCGGACGGGGCTGTAGCACTGTGCTGCCTCCGACTTGAGCTTTGCAAGCTGTGGTTGACCGTCACGTTCCTGGACCCGGTGGGGCCTCTTTCTTCTTCTTTTACTTGTTTGCATAGTGCGTTGCTCAGGGTAGTCGAAGGCCTGACAATCACACTAATGCAACAGATTTACACTTGCTTGTTGTCGACAACATATGAGTCGATGCCAAAAGGGGGGGGGGGGGGTTTGGGCGGAAAAATCCCCGCATAGTTCACCAGGGTCTGACGGGTACTGAGGCCCCATACCCTTCCTAAAACATCATTCTGCGTTCAAATACGCCCTCAGAAGCCTCCGGAGAGCCTTCTATGATGTCCCAAATGCGATTTTGTGGGTTTTTAGGGGGTCCCCCCGTCTGCTGGCCGTAAACCGCCATAGAAGACACATATGCAACCTGATGCTGGGTCGCTCCTCGGAGCAAAATCTCGGCCTAAACACACGTTTTCGGCGTTCTCTATCATTCTCCAGGTGCATTCGACCCTCGGACTTCATAAATTATCTCGCTTACAGGTGTTCCGGGGTGTGCAAAAACAAGGCGAATGGACCCTACAGACCGTACCACGCCCTGCCTGTCTATACAGGCTTTGGGGTCGAATTGCGCCGCCTTGGCGCCATGTGCACCGTTTTGGTCTCGTTTGTGCTGCTTTGGGATCCACTAAGAACTCTAGTCTGATTTGCGGGACGCTTTGCTCGGTTTTGGTGCCCACTTCACCGTTCAAAGTGCATCCAGTGGTGAAGACTTTGCGCCGAAGCTGGAGAGGAAGCGACCCAGTAGGCGCCACTTCACCGTGAGCGGGTCTCGGAACAGGACTCAAACTGTGGCCCAGGTGATACTGCCGACCATGGCAGGTGTGTGCGCCACACAGTTTGTCTGACCAAGCTCACTGCACAGGAGCTTGCCACACATCCCTCGGGTCATGTGCCGCCTGTGCAAAGACATCCAGCGAGAAGCACTTTGCAGCCATGGGTGAGAAAGATGCCAGAAGGGAAGACATTGCCAGGAAAGCTCTGAAAGCCTGCCCTGAAAGCGGTGAAGCCTGCTTCAAAATCATGAAGTGAACGCGTCGTAGTCAACCGCTTGAGAACGGCTGATGATCGCCTGTTACTTAACGCTTGTCCTACTTCGTTCACCAAGCCTTGCAGAATCACCAGAATAGCATAACATGATGCAGGTAGAAGCCTGAACAGGCCTTAGAACAGTGAAAGTGGGCGCCAAAACCGAGGAAAGCGTCCCGCAAATCAGACCAGAGTTCTTAATGGACTCCAAAGCAGCACAAACGAAGCCCGAAACGGTGGATGTGGCGCCAAAGCCAGTGCAGGTTGACCCCAAAGCCTGTATAGACAGGCAGGGCGTAGTTCGGTCTGTCCCCAATGCAGGGGGCCATTCTCCTTATCTTTGCACGTCCCGGAACACCTGTGAGTGAAAGAAACCACGAAGCCCGAGGGTCGAATGCACCTGGAGAGTGCTAGAGAACGCCGAAAACGTGTGTTTGGGCTGGGATCTTGCACAGAGAAGCGACCCAGCATCAGGTTGCGTATGTGTCTTCTATGGTGGTTTACGGCCAGCAGGCGGGGGGACCCCCTAAAAACCCACAAAATCGCATTTGGGACATCATAGAAGGCTCTCCGGAGGCTTCTGAGGGCGTATTTGAACGCAGAATGATGTTTTAGGAAGGGTATGGGGCCTCAGTACCCGTCAGACCCTGGTGAACTATGCGGGGATTTTTCCGCCCAAACCCCCCCCCCCCCTTTTGGCATCGTACCATATTGTGTTTGAGGGGTCATTCAGAAAGAGAGAGAGACGAGATAGAGTGCAGGGGACCATCTCACCACTATCCGCACTTTTGGGGCGTACTATAAAGAGATGCCAGTAACCCCTCAGATTCCCATTTTCTTGAAGTGTCTTGTTTGCCCTTTTTTGTCCCCCCTTTTTTTGAGGCAAAAATAACTTGATTTCGTTTCTTCTGTTGCAATGGCCAGGAACTGCCTCGCTAGAAAGCATACTCGGTTCGCCTATAAAATAAGGAACGTTGGCGGCGGCTTAACCTGGGTCAGATCGCAGAAAAATACTACTTCTTGCGCAAACTGTGAGCAACACCAGAAGTACAAAAATACTCGAGGGACTGCCTTGTGTTCATTTCGAAGGAGGCTAGAGGGGGAGAAAACAATACAACTACCAAGTGGGTCTTTTTTTTTGTCGAACGCTTACGCCCGCACTAAACCCAGATTTACCTGTGTTTCGTGTGGGCTACAGCACATTTACCTCTTTCTTTACATCTTTCGCAACTGGCAGTCTCCTCAAGCATAAAGCGGGTGCTTATACAACAAAAAAAGACGGTCCTGCGGTACCACACCTACTGCCGACACCGCTATCGTAGGTCTGTGGGTGATGGCTGAATCCGCAACAATCAACTTCAGGTATACACACCGATACTCTTACCTCGTGTAACCACCAACCTTAGCATAAAGGTCGTCATCAGGTGGCAATTGGCAATTGATCATGATCAGAGGGTCATACTCGGCGGGCAAAGGTTTCCCACACCTTGCATGTGGCTAAAAAACAACTGACTTGCTAGTACTAACGATTGCGTTGCGTATTGTTAACGCAGTCCCTTCGGGTTTTCACTCCGGGGGGAAACCCGAAGGGTTTCCCCCCGGAGTGAGGGATACCTTCACTGCTTCTCGTGTCTTTCTTCATGCCACCATCAAGAAAAAGAAACGGAAAATAAGGGAGACTGCTGTTGAAACCTTTCTGACTGCGGCGGTGGTACAAAAATACTCGGCGTAGCTGCTTTGACTCCGAATGGAAGGGAGAAAATATAGAGGTGCAAGTACAACACAAACACAATCTGATTGGTTCTTCGCTTACACCACCATGTGTTGTTTTCTCACTCAGGACTTTGACCTCTTGTGTTTTTTGTGTGCCTTGTCGTGTAGGGATAGACCCGCATGACCTCACGTCCGTTCAACACGTGGTTCGGTAGTTACAGCACTTGGAATCCCTTCGGTTCTCTGGCAGCTTCGTCGAGCATTTCGTTCCAAGCTGGCGCTTATGTAAAACGGATAGGGAGAAGGTGTGTGTTTGGAGTTCGTTGGTGAAAACAGAGGGAGGCAGTTGGGGGGGGCGGGGACGATTCCACCCTAATCTGGCCATTACGTCGACACGGGCAAGAAAGTGTTGCTGACAGTGATTAACACTCTTGCTTTTTTGTCCTGGTTGTGATGGAATACAGGTACCAGGGAAAGCCTGCTACACGGGAGCCAAGCTTCACGTGTTCGGCGGTACTGCAGAGCCACGGGCCTGCGGGTCAAGTAGCTACCAATTTCCCAAACTAAAGCATCAAGGCGTGGCGCACCTTGGGGCTTGGCGCTTGCGCTGAACACTCGTCGAGACGGTCAGCCACAGGGCAGAGCGGACGGGGTTGTTAGCACTGTGCTGCCTCCGACTCAAGCCTTGCAAGCTGTGGTTGACCGTCACGTTCCTGGACCAGGAGCGGCCCTTTTATTTTTCTTTTTCTTTTTCTTCTTCTTCGTGGTCCCTTGTTTGCGTGCGCGGGGCGACGGTTCGAGGCACTCAGACACCCACAGGCACCGCAGAGCTCGAAAACCGGTTTTTTGGCTGAAACCGACTTTTTTGCTCGGTCAGACAAAGTGTCAAGTCCCCTAAGGGTATGTAAACGCAGATAAAACAACTCACGCTAGATCACGCCGGCGGTTAATTTTTTCAAAAGCACAGCTACGTTTGAAGAGAAACGGACTTTCATGTGGCACGGAGTTCTTTCGAATGCAGTTTCGTTCTTTATTTATGGGTCCCTAAGGGCGTGTCTGTAAGATTCTCACACGATGTCTTTTTTCCGTCCTTTTTTCGTCTGTTTCAGTCTCTCACATACAATTTGGGGCTTCTCTGGGGGGGAAAATCTTAGTTTAATGTTTAGGCAGAGCACTGCCTCTCATGTATGGTTGATGCTAGCATCGGGCACATACAATTTGGGGCTTCCCTGGGGGGGGGGGGGGGGGATGTTTTTTTGGGGGGGGTCGTTGTATAATGGTCTAGCTTGGAGGGAATTTGGAAAGGTTGGAAAAGGCTTTGGGGTCTCCGTCGGTTTATGGTTTTTTTTTTTTTTGGGGGGGGGGGGGTTATTATTTATCTTGGGGTATTTTTCTTGGGGGTTCGCGTAACCCTTCTTTTCCGGAAGATAACGTTATCTTTTCTTTTCTCTCTGGCGCTCTTTTTCTCTCTATCTCTCTCTATGGCTAGCAGAGCGACTATTGCGACCGACACCACGACCACACCCGTAATGAATGTGACCAAGGGCTCCCCACGTTCTACATGTTGAGCAGGAGTTGCCATGTAGCCCGTACCGGTCCAAGTCCTCATTGCTACTTCCACAGGTGTTCCCTTTGGGAAAGGTCCGACGGTCCGTTAGTCAACAGTGACATCGGAAGGGGTAAAAACAAGGAAGGGGGATAGTGTGGGTGGATAAGCTCGTGGATGGTTGCTCGGAAAATACTCGACGTAGCTGCTTCGACTCCGAATGGAAGGGGGGAAATATAGAGGTAAGGGGCAAATACAATACAAACACAATCTGATTTGTTCTTCGCTTACACCACCGTGTGTTGTTTTCTCACTCAGGACTTTGACCTGTTGTGTTTGTGTGATTTGTCGTGTAGGGGAAGACCCGCATGACCTCACGTCCGTTCAACACGTGGTTCGGTAGTTACAGCACTTTGGATCCCTTCTGTTCTTTGTCGGGCAGCATCGTCGAGCATTTCCTTTCAAGCTGGCGCTTATGTAAAACAAGTACAACCTTAAACTACGCCTAGCACAGGGCCAGGCGGCATATGCGTGTCTTCATCATCTTAGAGTAATGTGCACTAGCTCGCAAATCACACTAAATGGTGTTCCCCGTGAGGTAGGCAGACAGTCGCGGGGGGGTTATCCAGCTACGCAAACATCCGAGAGCCTTAAGAGGTTCAGACGACGCGGTTCAGAATTACTTTCTAGCGAAAGAACAACGTCTCTCATGTGTACGCAATCCTTTCAACCCTTGAAATTTCTGGCCCTCTTTGGTGTACTCGATGGAGCAATGCCGACACCGCAGTACCGGGGACCCCGTCAATTGTTGCTCAAACAACTGACCGTGCGTGACCGTGTACGCGGTACCAGGCGAGGACGGCGGAGTGATGCCAAGGGCATGGGTGAAGCCCGGTATCTGCCTCGGTTCCGACCGTCGATCTTCCACATTGCTAGCCGATGTGGGGGGCGCAGAAGGCCCTGGCAGTGGGCAAAGTAGCTGACGTGTAGAAGGGAGCATCATGGAAGGTGAAGGTGCGCGCACGGTCATATCATGGAGACTCCCGGAGTCTCGAACAAAGGCCGCGAGGTAGACGTCATCCCACGGGATATCATCTACGCGGGTCACCCGTAAGTCGTCAAAGAGGATCCATCCCGCGTCCCGCGTGACATACGTAGTGAAGTGCCCGCCTGCCGTACTACTCCCCGTGTGTACCACGACAGCGGCGAGGCGCAGCACACATCCCGGCAGTCGCAAGAGGGATGGCAACCCAACATCATTCCGGTGTCTGCCGCCATCCCTTGTATAGATGCCAAACTGCATTAGTATACAATCAGCCGCCAAGTGGAAGTCCGTATTTTCAACAACGTTCCCTCCTACTCCGCAGTCGCACATCCTTTCCGGGTTTACGAACCCGCGCGTGTAGAGGGAGTCCTCCAGTCCCCTTCCACAAGGGATCTGCAGTGCCTGCATTGGCTGGGGGAAAGAAGAAATACGTCCACATGTTCCACAGTGTTGGTCCAGCTGTTTTCTAAAAATGCACGGAAGGGCCGATAGCCTGGGCAGGGGGTCCCACTCTCGTCTGGCCCCAACGTTGCGCCGGTGGCGTCAAGAATCGCCATTAGAGCTTCGTGCGCATCGTGTTGTTGTGCATCGCAGAAGTTCGGGAACATGTCCAGGATAGCTCGGACACCCATCCCTCGACAGTCCTGACTGCGTTGGTCACCACTGTCGCGCGAGCCCGCCAACATGGCGAAGAAGGCTAAGAAGTCCACAAGAAACCCCCGGTAATTGCGAGAGTCCTGCGCGAGGTCATAGTACATTTCCCTCACTGGCTCAACACGCAGAAGGAGCTGCAGCACAGCACCAAGGAAGCACGTGTTACCCAAGTTCGGGAGGCCGGCGGGGCCAGATAGTGATGGGTCACGTGTCATAGAGGGCAGCTGTGTGCAGGGGATCGATCGGCAGCGCCTGGGCAAAGGGGAATGTGTGTGAACCAGTGTACGGACATTCGATCGACGTCGCTTCTTTGGGACCTGCTCGACCTCTTCGGCTTTCCGCTTATTGCCTCTTCGTGTCGTCTCGCAAGGGCTGGTCGGTTCGGCCTGCTGGGTCGGTGACTCGGCCGGCGGTGGTCGAGGGGGGCACTGTTCAGGCTCCGGTGCGGGTTGCGGTCGGCCTCTGTATTTCACGAAGGGCTTCTCGGCCAGCAGCTGCTCAATCGCTTGATCCATGGCCGCCAGATCCGGCAACGACAAGACACGTTCCACCTCGTGCACAAGCCAAAAGAAATGCGCACGTACCCTCTCGCAGTGTTCGCCAAACTTAGCTTCCGGGTACGTGTCCAGCAGCCATTTGCGGAGCCCGCTTTTCAACACGCTCTTGCGGTAGCCACGTCGCATGAGTTTCAACTTCCGTCTTGAAATCATGCAGGTTGTTGGCGATTCTACCGTTCCGTACGAGAGCCCCGATAAGGATACTCGAGCCGAAGTTTGACGGGGCCGTCGAGAGGACCGATGTGTACGCGAGGGGGCGATATGGGTAGGCTTTCGCCTTGTCCAAAACCGAAAGTCGCATGTACCTTCTTCCGGACGCATCGGAGACTTCGTGTCGTATCCGTATACCGAGGAAGGTCGAATCCCCAACACAAGCGTTCGTCTGCTTGTACTTCATGTTGTAGACGGACTCGGGCGGGGGTTTCGTTCCAAAGCACAGCAGGTCGTCAATGAATCGGCGTGTCATACTGAGAAGCGTAGCTCGCCGGATATCTCCATCGGCCCGGAGTCTCATGACGTACCTTTTCTCTTTCGCGTAGCAGAAGAGGTTTGCTATGTCCGGAGAGGCGTTGGCACCCATCGGGATACCAAGTATTTGCCGCATGAGGATGCCATTCACCAGTACATACGTGTTCGCCAAGCAGAAGGCCAGAAGAGCTTTTAGGTCCTGCGCAGAATACGCCGCCTGGTGAGAGTCCAGATCCGTCAACAGTTTGAAAGCGAAAGAACGCTTCTTCTTTTGTGGCCCGTGTTGGCTCTTTGGCCGCACTAGGACAAGATCCTCCATCCGTACGCCGAGCCGCGCGGCCTCCGCTGCGAAAGCCTCGTCGATGGTACTCGCGATTTCATCAAGTAACTCTCCAAGGCCCAGTTGGTCGTACATGGTAGTGAAGTCAAAAGTACCCGCATCCAGGCCCGAAAGTTCATCAACATGCGTCTTGAGGAAGAAGGCTGTGTCGTCACTAGATTCCGTGATCCAGAAGAACCGAAATCCGGTCGTATTGAACCGGTCATTGTCTTCCCTCCTCAAGATTTCCATGACCGATTTCAATAAGCCTGTCAGATCAAGTTGCGCGTCTGTCGTCGATGAGAATGTTGCATCAGGGCGACGGGCTTGGCGATCGAGGCAAGTCTCTTCCGGGCCGACAGTGTTTTTGCGCGATACTCCTGCAATGTACCTCATGGTTATCACCTCCTTGTGCAACTTCAGGGTGCCATAAAGGTAAGGGAGGGTATTCGTAGGACACAGCCCTTTTTGTTCCAGGAATGTTTTGTGTTCTGCCACGACCTCTTCCGACGTCTTCTCGCTCGGGGCGTAATTCACGCTGTGGTTGACCTTTGTGTATAAGTCCTGGTTGTAGAATCTTCTGCACACGAACCCGAAGTCATGCGAACTCTTATCGACCGGCAGTATCACAAGGTCCGCGTGTAGTCGCTGCAGCTTTCGCCGCGCCGTGGTTGTCACTTCCGGTTGAGCCCCGACCCGCGTTAAGTCAACAGACGACAGTATCTTCTCCCGCAATAGTCTGGCGAAACTAGGCGGGGCATCACTGAAGTAGCCTTCGACGAATAAAGTAACTGCCCTGTTAACTTCCGTACTAATGGCCTCCTCACCACCGTCAGGGCGAAACTTGCGACCCTTGTCGAAGAGAGAAACCAGCTCACCGCAGGTGTTGAGGAGGTGCGCCTGGCCACATGCATGGCCCTGGATGTGGTAACCCTGCAGTAGGTACTTTTGACACGGACATGCTTCAGGTGTTGGAGCCGATTCTGGAGTCGTCTGCCTTGATACCTCCGTGAAGTTCGAAAGGAGGACCCCGAGGGGAGGGTTGAGTGATGTAGAAACCCTTGTGTTGATGAAGTCCGTGGGGTCGGCGAGGAGATCACGGAGTTGGGCATCGTGGCGACAGATAGCGGCCAGTTTGCGCTCGTCCAGCAGCTTGCTAACCTGTCGGATGCAGAACCACGGCGTCCGAGCAGCACTCTTCTTCTTCTTCGCCAGGTGGTTGATTCCCCCAAGCCGCGCCGTGAGAAGTTCGTCCAGGATCACCACTTTGGGATGCTGCAAGTGCTCGATCATGAACCGCCGTATCCAGGTCCTGACCCTGTACACCCGGGTCTTCATCCAGGGGTTTACGTCATACACCCGCAGCGCGCCCTCCTCAAGTTCAAAGAGGTGTTGCAACTGTCTACGGATGCCAAAGTATCTCCCCCGTCCCTGGTCGATCTGAATCTGCTCACCTTCTAAGTGAACCCATGGCTCGCCCCGTCCACGTGGGGCTCCCGGGGCATCCTGTTCGTTACTTGGTGTCTTAGTGAACGACGGCGCAGGGCGGGGCTTCTTCCTCCGGTCGTTCATGCCGCTGGTCGTTCTCACGGTGTTGAACTTCGGTTTGAGCATCGCTATGAATGCCATCTCTATCGGTTCAGACACCCTGTCGAACGCCCTCGCATCGGCGTAGAACGCACCAGGGACGTCGTAGAGCACG
This sequence comes from Diplonema papillatum, assembly GCA_030068145.1. Taxonomy (NCBI): domain Eukaryota; phylum Euglenozoa; class Diplonemea; order Diplonemida; family Diplonemidae; genus Diplonema; species Diplonema papillatum. The sequence continues at coordinate 23,326 of JAPJBO010001409.1, read as the reverse complement.
AACGCGTACGGCGGCGAAGGGAGGTTCTGAAGGTGGCGCTTGAACTGATCTTGCTTGCTATTCCTGCCAGACCAGTGTTTCCCTGGGGGGGGGGGGGGGGGGGGGGAATGTTTCTTGGGGGGGGGGGGGGAGTCTCATTCCTTGAAGACTAGCGGTTCGAAACACTCTTTGGGCAATCCGTCGGGGGCGTTCGGCGTGGCGCAGAGCGCGAGGGCGGCGACGGCCGCGACCAGGGGCTGCTTCTCTTCGAGGGACGCCAGGCAGTGGGCCACCAACGGGGGCAGCAGCTTGTGCTTCACCAAGGCGTCGAAGCAGAGTGACGGGCCGCGGCACACGCGGCACGTAGGGTGCCCGCTGACGCCAACAAGCAGCGACTCGTGCAGGGACGGCGTGTCGACGAAGTCCCGCAGCACCGGCGCCGCGCAGCCGCAGCCCAGCCCGGACAGGTCCGCGTACAGGAGCCTCCGCCCCTTGAACTCGGCCGCCAGCTGCTTGAAGAAAACGGGGGCGGCGACGAGGCCGCGCTTCTTCGGCTTCCCCGCTGCAAACGTGCCGTACCCTTCTCCCCCGGCGCAGCCGTCGGCCGGCTCACGCGGGTTCGGCTGAAATAGAGCCGTCGCGAGCGACCGACCCGACACCACCACACGAACGCCCAGCCGCAGGGGGATCCGGAGGTCCATGATGTGCGATTCATGCTGCTGCTTGGGGGAAGAGGCCGCCGATCCCGGCCCCGTTTCACCCTCTTTTCCCGCTCCGTTCTCTTCCTCCTCCTCCTGCTGCTGCTGCTGCTGCCCGCGCCGCGTCCGCAGCTCTTCCTCCGACTCGTCCTCGCTCGTGGGTCGCGCGCCGCCGGGCGGCCGCGGGGGAGGTCTTTTCCCCGGCTTCTTTCCCGGATGCGCGCGGCCGCCAGGCCTCGGGGGGCGCGGCGCCGAGAGTGAGGAGGGGGTCGTTGCTTCGCTGCCGTTGTTTTTGTTGTTGTTGTTGTTGTTGTTGTTGTTGTTGTTGTTGTTGTTGTTGTTGTTGTTGTTGTTGTTGTTGTTGTTGTTGTTGTTGTTGTTGTTGTTGTTGTTGTTGTTGTTGTTGTTGTTGTTGTTGTTGTTGTTGTTGTTGTTGTTGTTGTTGTTGTTGTTGTTGTTGTTGTTGTTGTTGTTGTTGTTGTTGTTGTTGTTGTTGTTGTTGTTGTTGTTGTTGTTGTTCTTGTTGTTGCTGTTCTTGTTGTTCTTGCCGTTGTTGTTGCTGCTGTCGTCGGTGTTCCTGCCATTGTTCTTGTTGATGCTGCTGCTGCTGTCGTTGCCGTCGTCGTCGGCAGCCTTCGTCTTCCCGTTGCTGCCGCCGCCGCCGCCGCCGCCGCTTGTTCCGCCCCGCCGGCCCCCGCTGCTGGGCGGGCGCACGGTGCGCTCCGCGCTCTGGTCGTACGACACGACCAGCGCCACGTCGTGGAACTTGCACGCGAGAAAGAACCGGCGCGCCGCCCAGCTGTGCAGGTCCAGCCGGCGTAGCTGCCTCGCCCCCAGGGCCACGAACTGCGTTTTCCCGGCCACGCTGACCAAATCCTCGAGGCAGACGTCGCGGCCGGTCGCCAGCTGCAGCGCGAGGGCCGGCGTAACCGGCGCGGCCGCCCGCCGCTGCGCGGCCAGCTGCTGCGCGAGGAACTCGCCGGCGACGCCGCCGGAGCGCCAGGCGAAAAAACGCACGGGGCACACGGTTCCCCCGTGGCTTCTCGACAGAGCGCGGGAGAGCTGTCCAGCGCTAGCCTGCGTGCAGCGCGGCTCGCACGGCCGCGGGCTGTCACCCTCGCAGTCGGAAAAAAGGGAGGAGGAGGAGGAGGAGGAAGAAGCCGCGGCCGAAGAAGAAGAAGAAGAAGAAGGAGGAGAAGACAAAGGCGAGCCGCTGGCGGGCTTCTTCTTCTTCTTCTTCTCCCTCGCCTCCGGCACCTCCATCCGGCTCCCGCCGCGGGGGCGCCGCGGGGCCACCAGCAGCACGTCCTCGGAAGGGTCGAACGCGAAGTCCACGTCGATCGCCGTTTCCTCCTGCCGCTGCTGCTGCTTCTTCCGTTGCTGCCGCTGCGGCGGCTGTTTTTTTTAGTTGTGGCTTAGAGGTTCGGTGTTTTAGGGTCTCCGGTTGACCATTGAGGCTGTAAGGCGGGTAGTATGAGGGTAGTCGGTATGTTTATACACTTTAACTACGACTAGCCATGTTTGTGTTGCGACCGACCTTTTTTGAGTTAAAGTTCGCTTGAAATTCCTGGGGTTTTAGGGTCTCCGTGTGACCGTTGTTAAATGGGTTCTCTTAGAGGAAGTAAAGGGCTATAGGTTGCGGGTTGTATATTTGGTGTACGTACGTGTTTTTAGAGTGAAAGTTTTTTCGAGACTGGAGGTCCTATGAACATGCAATGTGAATAGCCTCTATTCGAGCCAACCCGGCTTTTGTCACTAAAAAAGGGTATTGTTTTTGGACTAGATAATAGCGCGGAGCTAACTTTTTTTTCCCCTGACAAAATGCATAGGGGTGGCAGAGTGAGCGGGCGTCGGCCTTAAGGCCGGTAGGCCCAGGTTCGAACCCCGCCCATCACACTTTTCCGGTCGATTGTTTTCGAGCTTAGTTGCGTTTCGGGGTCTAACGTGCCCGATATTAGCGTTTTTTGCGGACGTTCTCAGTATCTCGCGGTATTTGGGTCACCCCGGAAAAAGAACTTTGCTTCGCCCGAGCTTGCTTCACCAGAACTTTGCTTCGCCCGAACTTTGCTTCGCCCGAACTTGCTTCACCAGAACTTGCTTCGCCCGAACTTTGCTACTTAGCATCACTCTAACTTAGCGTCGTCCGATCTGAGCTTCACCAGAATCGCCCGAACTTTGCATCGGCTCGAACTTTGCTTCACCAGAACTTAGCATCGCCCGAACTTTTCTTTGCTTCGCCCGAACTTAGCATCACTCGAACTTAGCGTCGTCCGAACAGAGCTTCACCAGAACTTAGCATCGCCCGAACTTAGCTTCGCCCGAACTTTACTGTTTCCCGAACTTTAACTGCTGCCTCCAGTCTCGCCCCGCGCCGGTCTTTAGCCGAGCGCACGAACTTTGTGTTAACAATGCAATTGTTGGGTACCTACCCTCCCCCGCGGTGGCGGCTGTTTTTGTGTTCCATAAGCGCCAGCTTGGAAGGAAATGCTCGACGATGCTGCCAGACAAAGCAGCTTGTAACCACCGAACCACGTGCGGTCATGCGGGTCTACCCCTACACGAAAAATCACGCAAACACAACAGGTCAAAGTCCTGAGTGAGAAAACAACACACGCTGCTGTCTGCGAAGAACAAACGAGATTGTGTTTGTATTGTATTTGCCCTTAGGGTAGAAAGTTTTTTTTTTTGTGCCCATGTTCGCGCGCGCGCAAAATTTTCCAAATCTCCGGGAAAAAAAAACTTTTGGAAAAAAAAAACTTTTCAACAGGAAAGTGCAGGGGTGTATGTAACTCGGGACCCGGTCCTGGGTTTTTGAAACCGCCACTTTTTTTCCAATTTTCATACAGGGTTTTTTTTTCTAACTTTCGGTGTGCATGCCCTTTTTTTCTAGGTTTGGGTTGTTAACAGGTTTGCTGTCGGAGAGGTTGGCCTGTGAAGGAAACTGGCATCTGCACCTGTGCAATCACTCTTTCCAGAAATCTGCTACAATCAGCAAACAGAAGCAGCTGACCAATCAACATGGCACATCTCAGCAAGTATGTCGGGCTCTGGGCTTTCCGACTGCACTGGTCGCAGATTCCAGGATGTGCGGTGCAGTAGCTGCTTGCGCCACAACGGATTACTGTAGCTTGGCAACAATCTGGAGCCTATGCGAGATGAAACATCAGAGTCTCACTTTTCTGCGCCTTCTGCGCGGTCAAGTCACCAAATGTCCTACCAGCAGGCTCACACACACACACGAACCTAGGAACGATGGCCTGTGGAACTTACAGTACTGGCCAGTAAGTTACGCCAACCGCAAAAATCACGTTTCAGCGTAGCCTACGGCTAAGTTCCAAACTCCTGGACGATGACCAACTGTGGACTTGGCGATTTCTAGGTGACTTGCAGACTTAGAGGAGGATGCACGTCCCCTAAACGTCCTGCTGTTGGGGCCTTGTGCTTTAGAAGTTGCCAATAAGCCGTTCCACGTTCCAGAGACCTAGTTATCTCTTTGCACGTGATGTGTCATGCTTTTGTCTTGATCGTCACGCTAAGGCGCGCGTTTGGGGCCTCGCGACTCCTTCGACTGCTCGTCCAGGTTCATCGGTTGTTGCGCGTCGATTTCTGCTTCTTCACGGCGCTTGGGCGATGGCCGCGCTTCGATGGGCGCTCCTCTACGCCGTTTTGTTGTCGGGTTCGACGCAGAGTTCGTTCGCCGCATCTTCGCTCGCTCGCGTCGGTTGTTGCTCGTCTTCTGCTGCCTCCCCGGTAGCAGGAACACTCGATACGAGAGCTGGTTCAAAGAAAAAGTCAAGTTTTCCCATTCAAGCATCAGACTGCAACCGTAGCATGGTGGCGGTAAGGGGTCCGTTCAAAAGAAAAAAGGTGAAGCAAAAGGTTTCGTGTCCAACTGACATGACACAAATTGCGGTTTTCCTTCGCCATTCGACGTGATGGTCTTTTGTAGGCACACCTGTGTAGCTCCCTTGCCCAAACCTTTTTGACGAAGCCGTGTGTTGGCTCTACAAGCGGAGAACAATACGCACGACGTGAGAGTCGAGCACAAGAAAAGCAAAACAACAACGAAATGACACGCAAAGTCTCTTCATGCACACACGAGCGTCACTGTGTAGCATGACAGACTTGTGACAAAGTGTCGATTTTTTTGGTCCGCCAAAAATCACTCAGAGTATGTTAAACCCTGCCTCTAAACGCGGAAATTCGGTGTTCTTTGGTTTTGTCTGTCTCTTTTGGTGCCCCCCCTGGTCCTCATGAGGACCCGAATCTTCGTTTCTCCTCTTCGGGGACGTTGTGGTTTCCTAGCCAAGAAAAGTTTTTTTTTCTCGAAAAGTTTTATTTTTGCGCGCGCGCGTGGAAAATTTTGGGGGTCAAAATAACATGGGCACAAAAAATTCTACCCTTACCTCTATATTTCCTCCCTCAAAGCAGCTACGTCGAGTATTTTGTTAACAATGCATTGTTGGTACTAAAAATTAGTAGTTGGCAGCGTACTATTTGAAACTTGCCAAAGCAGGTGAGTTCCGCTCGTGCGCACAAAACAAAAGAAAGCGCCACACTGATTTTTCGCGCGTTTTCGGGGCGTTCGGCTGCTGCCGCTGCCGCTGGGACTTCCACCAGAACTTCGGCCGCCAGCCGTAGGCTCCGGGGCTCGCGCCGATGGTCACCTCGCTGCGGGAGCGGCCGTTCAGGGCGTACCCTGCTCCGCCACGGCGAGCGGTCGCCCCGTGCGGTGAGAACGCGTCCGTGTACACGAACACGCCGCTGCGGGGCGCCAGTCGGGACAGCGCACGAAAACCGATGCACTCAGCCAAGGTGACGGGGGTTGTTATATCGCGCGTGATGGTAGACGCACGGCGAGGGGTGAGCGACAGGGTTGCGAAGGTGTCGTGCGTGGCGCCGAGGGTCGATGACATCCCGGCATCCGTCGCCACAGAGAGCCCTCTTCCCCGCTTTGCGGCTTCGCCGGCTACCAGCAGCCCGCCTTGGGACACCACGCATCGGAATCCGAACACGCACTCCCGCAGGGGCCCTGCGACGCCTAGCGGCGCGCCGAAGAACGAAAAAGAGGTGTCTTCCTTTGCAGGTTCGCCGCGGCAGTCGCTGAACAACAGCAGCGCCGCCCTCATCGGCCGCTTCTGCACGCCGAGCAGGCCGACGGCGCCGTTGACCACGGCCGGGACGCACACCTCCCCGGAGTGCCGCTTCGTGTTGATAATCGCGTCGATCGCCACCGAAGCCATGCTCCCCTCCGGCAGCAGCACCGCCGCCGCCGCCGAAGGATCCTCGCCCCTCGTCTCGAGCCAGTAGCCCGCCGCCTTGGCGACGGCCCGGTCGAAGTTGGCGTACAGCCTAATCGCCTCCCGCTCGTCGGCGCCCTCATACACCACCCATCGGTCCCCCGCGTCTGTATCGTACCAGACTTTGTACCATAGCAGGTGGCTCCGCCCCAAATACCCGCTCAGGCACGCGAACTCCACCCGCTTCCACTCGTCCACGCGCGCGTGCCGCCGCGAGACCCGCCAAGGGAGGCGCAGAGGGACAGGCGTGGCTGCTACCATATTGGGCAGCCGGCAGATCGAGAGAGATCAGCAGCTGACTTGACGGATGGTGTTTTTTCCGCTTCTTTTTGCGCTTTATTGCGCGCTTATTTTCTTCGGGGGGGGAGGGGGGGGTTGGTGTTGGCGGGCGGCGCTCCGCCTTATTTCTGTTTTCCCGCTATTCTTCCTGTTCGGGGCGTGAATATTTGCGTGCTATGCCGCCAGTATGCCCCGCGGCTATTGTATTGCAGTAGGTTATGGGCTGTGTGAGCCTCAACGAGAGTGGACACGGGCTGCCGGCCCTTCGTGTTGATCGACACAGAGGCCATACTCCCCTCCGGCAGCAGCACCGCCTTATTTCTGGCTTCCCGCCTTTTTCCCTGTTCGGGGCGTGTTGGGTGTGAATATGTGCGTGCTACGCCCCTCGGCTGTTGTATTAAAGTAGGCTATGGGCTGCGTGAGCCTCAACGAGAGTGGGCATGGGCTACCGGCCCCCGGAGTGCCGCTTCGTGTTGATCGACACAGAAGCCATGCTCCCCTCCGGCAGCAGCACCGCCGCCGCCGTCAAAGGATCCTCGCCCCTCGTCTCGAGCCAGTAGCCCGCCGCTGTTGCCTTGGCGCTGCTATCTTGCTGCTGCTGCTACTGCTGCCTTGCTGCTGCTGCCTTGCTGCTGCTGCCTTGCTGCTGCTGCCTTGCTGCTGCTGATTTGCTGCTGCTGCCTTGCTGCTGCTGCCTTGCTGCCGCCTTGCCGCTGTTGCCTTGCCGCTACTGCCTTGCCGCTGCCTTGCTGCGGCTATCTTGCTGTTGCTGCCTTCCCGCTGCTGCCTTGCTTCTGCTGCTGCCTTCCCGTCCTAGCAACGGCCCGGTCGAAGTTGGAGTACCACAGACCGTGATACTTCCGCAAGCTGACTACATCTGTAACGTGGCATTTGTGCACCACGATGGTGGACGTCAGTACGCTGGTTTCTTGCTGCTGTGTCCTTCGGTGTATGTGAATCGCCAGTAGCGATGTTTCGTTGCCAGGTCCAGTGGTTTTCCGCTTAAGTTCTAGTAGGGGTGCCCACTCCATAAGGGCTACAGTACAATTTTTGTCCGGAAGCCAATTTTCAACATTTTAGTGATTCTGAGAGCGATTTCACCCTCGGAACCGTTAGCAATTGCTTCAAAAACGTTTTAAACCCCCAGTCGGGGGACTGCGAGGCAGAAAATTGCGTTTTTAGGGGGTATTTCACGTGGTTGCCACCCCCTACGCTTAACCAACAAAATGAAATTGGTTGGCTCAAAAAGTTTCACGGTTTCACAAAAAATGGGGTGGTCATGGTCATCGGGTCGACGGGGGGAATCACAAATTGTCATGGGTCAACTTTTGGAATCCAAAAAAAACAATCCAAATCACATAATATCACATAAGGTCGTCGTCTTGTTGCGTTAGTGGGGAGTCATTTGCAAGCAAATGAGTACCACACTATGCCAGCTTTTCGCTACGTGACTCCAGAAGGGTCACTTTTTCCGCGCTTTCGGCGCGGCGCAACTCTAGTCGGTTGCAACTGTTGTTGGCAGTTGCTCACGATCTCATAATCCGAAAAGGAATCGGAGTCTTCGCTTTCTCGCTTGCGCCGATAGGCACGCCGCGATGCGGAGGACGTGAGTAGCCGGGAAGAGCCGGCGGGAGGGCGCGATCGTTGCGCGACCCGTGGAGGGCGCAGTGGGCGCGAGTCAAGTCCGAGTTCATCGGAGTGCGAAAAACTAACAGAATCATGGCCCGAGTCAGGGCCTGCCATCGAAGAGGGCCGGGCGGGGCCGGGTGGGCGCGGTGTGTTCGGGCCGGCGAGGCCAGTGCCGCCGTCGCCGAGGTCGGCGCGTCGTCGTCGTCGTGCGCGCAGCGCGGCTGCGGGAGAGGCCGTGGGGGTGCATGGCGCGGGTCGCTTCCTGCCTGCTGGCGGGGGGGCGCGCTTCGGGGGCGACTTCGTCGTCCGCCTCCTCCGGCCACGGCTGGTAGGTGTTCCAGGTGGGGACGGCGCGCGCCGCTTCCGGCCTGTGAGGCCGTCGCTCTCGCCTAGGCTGCGACCGCCACCGCCGCCGCCGCCGCGATCCCCGCCGCGTCCGCTGCCGCGACCGCCGCCGCCGCGCCGCGACCAGTGCCGCGGCCGCCGCCACCGTCTCCGCCACTGTCGTCTCCGCCGCCTCGGCCGCCGCGGCCGCGGCCACGGCCGCGGCAGCGGCCGCCACGACCACCGCCACCCCCGTCGCCACTGCTGCTGTCGCGGCCAGCACCACCCCTGTGATGCCCCCGTCCGCAGCACGCGTCAGCGTTCGGGCAGGTCCCGCATCGCGTCAGCCGATGCGCCCGGCAGCACTGAATGCGCAGGCCGTCGTCCGGTTGGTGGTGCACCTGGCAGCACTGGTCCACTACAAGGCTGTAGTTTCTCCGCATGCCCGAGCACATTGCGCACTTCTGCTTCGCGCACGCGTGACAGACGGACTGTGAGCGGAGCAGGGGGTCTGCCTGCGACTCCGGGACGAGCACCGGGAGGCGTGGTCGTTGCGGCATTGGTGTGGGCTCGGCCCAGCGCGCCGAACGCTGCGCTCGCCTCGTCGCGTCATAGAGCGGGAACACGTCCCCGCCCCAGTTCTTCCCGTCCCCGAGCGCCGCACGCGGGAAGTTCATCTCCAAGACTTCGAACGTCTCCTCCCCCCCAGCGAAATGTGGCCGCGGTGTCAGACCACCCCACAGCATCGGCGCCCCCAGCGTCCTCATCGAGCCCACCCGGTCCTTCCGCTCGGCCGGAAGCGGCGACGGCAGCTGCAGTTCCCGACACAGGCGGCACAGCGTCGCTAGCATCGTCCAAAGGGTTTTTCCCCTTCGGTTGGCGGCGAGGTTCGGGGGGCCCAGGATGTCGTGCCCGGTGAAGACCTCGAAGTCGACGGCCAACTCGATGTTCGACACTTCGCCAGTGTCCGTCCACTGCAATGCCGACAGCCAGCCCTTCATCGCCCGCATCGTCCGTCCCCCATACGGCCACTTCGGCGGCTCATCCGGTAGGCGCCCGAAGTCAAACAGGTGTCGGACCGCCGGCCGCGACGTTGCCGCCCTCCAGGGGTGGATCGGCTGTACCGCTGCCAGACGGCCACGTTCTGACTCTTCGCGCGCCACGTACACCGACGCCATGAAATGGTGCAAGGCCGCCGCGTCGACCGGCGCGCCTTCCACGATTACCCCGTGCACGCGCGTACAAGACGGCCACCGCGCACGGTCCGCCCGCATGAGCTCAGCAAAGCAGGGGCGGCGGCGAATCTCGTCGTACGCAGGGCACTCCCACCACAAGTGATCCGCCGTGTCGTGGGCGTGGCGGTCACAGTCCCTGCAACACCGGTCCGGCGGCGGGCGCCGCTCACCCGTGGAGGAGCCTCCGTCTTCGCCAGCCTGCTCGTCGAAGCTACCGGACGCATCTGATGCGGTCGACGTCGTCGACGACGCCGTCGTTGACGCGGGAGAGCTCGCCGAACCTTCCGATCCCGCCGCCTCTTCCCCCGCACGCGCATTCCGCCCCCACCGAGCCGCAAGGAAAACACCCCCGGACAGGATGACGGTCAGCGCGCGCCTCACACTGCCGTCGGCCGCCGTCAGACGCAGCCCGTTCGTGCGCCCGCAGTCTACCCCGGCCTGCACTCCGTCGTACGAAGGCCGCTGTCGCGCAAGCTGCATCCACACCTTCCGCCGCAGCTGCGCTCGGACGACGTGGTGCCTCTCGCCTCGCTGCATGCCGAGAAGCCGACGACCCCCCAGCGCCGCAGAACAGAGATCCCCGCCCTCGAAGCCAATGCCCGCGACCGACAGCCCATCCGCAATGGCGATCCCTACCGGCCCCAGGCGCGCCCTCGGCAAAAACGTTTCGTGCCGCTCGTACAACCTCACGATGTTCCGCATGCGCGCACACACGCGTGGCAGCCGCTCGCAGGTGTCGAATAACGCGCACAGAATCCTGTACGGCCGAGCGATCATCGGATCCAGACGGTGACCCTTCGCCAAGATCGATAGCACCGCCGTCACGTTCCTCGACGGGTGCTTGCTCCCAAAAGCGCCCCTCACGATCCGCGTCCGGAGTCCCTTCAGGCGCGTCTGCGTGTACGTCTCGTAGGAGCACCCGGTAAGGACACTGCTGAGCACGTTCGAACTCGCCACCTCGCAGCGGACATCGAACGGAAGCTTCGAGGTGCCCAGCCTGTCTATCAGACCGTCATGTGCGCTCAGACGCGCATCGTTGGCCCGACCCGTTTGGACGCTCTCCACACTCGTTCGCACCCCGAGGATCTTCGCAGCCGTCGCCGTCGCTATGGCCTCGCCGTCCACCTTCACCGCGCTGGCGTACGGACGCCGCCTGCGCTGTTGCGTCGAGCCCGCATGGATGCCCATCGCCAAGGTTTTCGCCATGTTCAGGCGCATCCCGGTCAGGGCACAGAACCGCGCGACGATGTCGACCGCCCGCTGCAGCTCGGCTTCCGCCGCCGCGAAGAGCGTGGCATCATCCGCCAGCGACTCCGACGAAACCTCCGGTACGCGCGCCGACACCGCTCGGAGCACAATCGACAGCAAGGCGTTGATGAGGATCACCGAAAGTGGGCACCCCTGCAAGATACCGTTGGTGACCTCAAACTCGGAGCCCACGCCGAGCGGCAGCTTGAACCGTCGCTTCATGCCGCGGTACATGGCGCGCAGGGGGCGCAGGATGCGCGCGTCGAGGCCCATCTCTTCGGCGAGCCGGAGAACGATCCCCTGCGGTACCCGGTCGAAGCACTTCGCGAAATCGAGTGCGACCATGTACAGCGACTTCGACTCGTCGAGCAGCGTCTCCTCGATCAGCGTCGTCAGCTCCATGAGGACGTCGTCCGTCCGATGCCCTCTGCGGAAGCCGTGCTGCGACGGAAGAATCCAGCCGTCCTGCCACTCCATGACGTCTTGCAAACGCCTGCAGGCCCACAACCGATAGACGCAGCTCGTCACGGTGATTGGCCGCAAGTTCGTTGGCGAGGTGTCGTCGGTCTTTGGTATGAGCGACACCAACGACGTCAGCATACCCTTCGGCCACTCCCCTCGCTCCTCCACCAGATTGAAAAGCGTCGCGAACCCGTCCAGCAGTTCGTCGGGCAGGGCCTTCAGCTCGTCCAAACGCCAGCCGTCCACCCCACACGCCGTAGTCTTCTTCTTCCGCTTGTTGAGCACATCCCGTAGCTCGCTCCCGGTCACATCCCGCAGGTCCATCTGGCGGCGGGGAATAAAACCCTCGAAGGCCCTGCGGAACGCCTCGTACTCGGGCTCTGGGCGTCCTTCCCCGTACATGCGCAGGATCGGGTCCCACGCCTCCTGCAGCACCTCGTCCATCTCCTCGACGTTGGCGGTGAGCCGCCCGTCCGCTGTCCGCACCGCATCGGCCGCCTGCCCCGGACCCCCCCGCAGCATCGACACAAGAGCCCGGCGATCCGTCCCAAACATCGTCAGCTGCCTCTCTTGTTGCTGCCTCTTCCGTACCCTCGCCGCAGCCGCGTTGAATCTCGCACTGCGCAGTCGTACGTCGTGCAAGTAAACGCGGGCGACCTCTGCGCTCGGCGGGTCGGAGGGGGGCGGCTCGCCGACCCCGCCGCCACGGATCACGGCGAGACAGCGCAGCCAGCACAAGCGGAGTTCTTGGGGCACCTGGAATGGTCCGGACGCTTCTAGGCGAGCTCGCTGGTAGACGTAGTGCTCCAGACGCCGGATCGCATTCCCGTGCCTCAGCTCCGTCTCGCACGCCACGCCCCGGTCCGGCGTACTCCTCGCCGCAACGCGAGTCATCTTCAGCTCCGAGTTACCGCGGCCGGTGTGCGCACGTCTCTCACAGGCAGGCATCCCGCTGCGGTCTAGCAGGTACTGCTCGCACATTGCGGAGAGCGCCATCCACGCCCCTTCGACGTCCCCCTCGCGGGCGGCGGCGCACACGGCATCCAGCCTCGGGACCTCGACGACCCTACCTGCCGGCTTCACGGGTATCGCTCGCGGCACGTTGAACCTCCATGTCTGCTGTTCGAACGCCTGCACCGCGAGTCGAATCCGGACGCAGCGGTGGCCCCTCACGCTCCCTACCCCGATCGTCTCGCATGCAACAAAGGCGGACGCGGCCGCGCGGTTCATCAGGGCGTAGTCGATGCGCGTGCCGGACGTGTTCGTGCCCGTGTAGGTGTTGGGCGGTCGTCCTCCTTCGCACGCCGCCTGCAGCTGCGCTGCGTCCGTCCACCCGTTGCTGAGGGCATGCCGAAGCGCCGGCGATCGCTCAAGGTCCGTGTTGAAGTCGCCCATCACGACCGCCGGGGCCTGCCCCACTATGGCCTGCGCCTCGAAGAGGACCGTCTGCAGGAGCCGCTCCCGGGACGCTGCTGCCGTGTTCCCCGATGGGGCGTAGACTGCAAAAAAATGCACGAACATCCGTCCGACCCCCGTCGCGATCGTCGTGTGGATGACCCGGTTGCGCACTTCCTGCAGCGATTCGTTGGGCAGCAGGTGGGCCACCCCCGGCTGCCTGGTAAGCACAACGACTCCGCCCCCCTTCTGCCCGGAATGCGGGTTTCCGTGCGGACAGTGCTTGCTGCGCTTCGGCGGTTGCGGCGGCCCCCACAGCGTCTTCCACCTCGACCCGTCGACGGCGCACGGTCTCGCGAGATAATCCGCCGCCTGCGTCTGCTGCAACGCGCTCATCGACGTCTCACGGAATCACAACAGATCACATGACAGCCCATGATAATTTGTGATCCTCCCCGTCGACCCGATGACCATGGCCACCCCAAAAAAGAGGTCAATTTTTTTTTTCTCTCTCGACCGATCTTTTTGCGGGTCGGCAGGTTGTGGCTTCTGTAGAACTGGGTTTGGGTTTGTGAGCTAGAGGGGGAGAAAACAATACAAGTGGGTCTTTTTTGTTGAACGCTTACGCCCGCCACTAAACCCTGATTTACCTGTGTTTCGTGTGGGCTACAGCACATTTACCTCCTTTGATCTATCGCAACTGGCAGTCTCCTCAAGCATTCCCTACAAAGCAGGTGCTTATACAATAAATAGTTATTTCTTGCCTAAAATACTTGGTTCCACGAAAATGGGGTAGTAGTACGTGCGCTCGGCTAAGGCCGGCGCGTGGCGAGACTGGAGGCAGCAGTTAAAGTTCGGGGAACAGCAAAGTTCGGGCGAAGCTAAGTTCGGGCAATGCTAAGTTCTGGTGAAGCAAAGTTCGGGTGAAGCTAAGTTCGGGCGAAACAAAGTTCGGGCGAAGCAAAGTTCGGGCGAAGCTAAGTTCGGGTGAGCAAAGTTCTGGTGAAGCAAAGTTCGGGCGAAGGTGAAGCTAAGTTCGGGCGAAACAAAGTCCGGGCGAAGCTAAGTTCTGGGTGAAGCAAAGTTCGGACGTTCTGGTGAAGCTAAGATCTGGCGAAACAAAGTTCGGCGAAGCTAAGTTCTGGTGAAGCAAAGTTCGGGCGAAGCTAAGTTCGGGTGAAGCAAAGTTCGGGCGAAACAAAGTTCGGGCGAAACAAAGTTCGGGCGAAACAAAGTTCGGGCGAAGCTAAGTTCGGGTGAGCAAAGTTAGGTGAAGCAAAGTTCGGGCGAAGCAAAGCTCGGGTGTAAAGTTTGGCCTCGTACCCGGGGCCCAGGGGGGGGCCGCCCTGGGGCAGCCTTTTCCCGCCGCCCCCCCCTCCCGTATTTCTCCGGGGCTGAGAAACTCCGCAAAAAACGCAAATTTCGGCACATCAGGCCCCGAAACGACAGCAAACCTCGAAATAATCTTCGACCGGAAAAGTGTCATGGGCGGGGTTTGAACCCGGACACACCGGCCTGAAGGCCGACACCCGCTCACTCTGCCACCCATATACATTTTCCCAGGGGGAGAAAAAGCCAGCTCCGCGCTATTATCTAGTTCAAAAACAATACACTTTTAAAAGTGGGGTTGGCTCGAATAGAGGCTATTCACATTGCATGTTCATAGGACCTCCAGTCTCGAAAAATGTTTTCAGCCAACCCCATTTTCGTGGAACCAAGTATTTTAGGCAAGAAATAACTATTTATTACTAGGACTAAAAAAAGCCTTTTAGTCCCGAGGAAGGGTTTATTGTCCCGAGGAAGTTTTTTTTGCCCGAGGGGCCCCCAAGTGCAAAAGGTCTAATTTCGCTCACGGTGTGTTTTTGCCTCGTCCCTCGGCTGCGCCTCGGGGCTCGGCGCCGTCCAGAAATAAAATTACGTATTACTAGGTAAAAAAGCCTTTTACAGTCCCTCGGAAGGGTTTATTGTCCCTCGGAAGTTTTTTTTGCCCTCGCACAAACTTCCAAGGTATAATCTAGGAAAGGGGTCAGATTCACAAGCTAACGTGCAGAATGGGTATTTTTTCTACTCCATCTTGATGTTGACGTAGCGTGGTGCGTGACTGGTGTGTAACAGCTGCCTGAGCTGCATGGTAGGCGACTGGTGCAGCAAATGTCTGTGTTGCACAGGGTACAACCTACCCAGTAACTCCTGAGTTGCAGAGGATGCGACCAGAGCAGCAACTGTCGGTGTGGGCGGCGGTGGTGACTTTGCAATGAGGCCGGTTTGATAGTCTCTGCAACCTGGTAATGTGATTAATTTTTGTCGACGTTTTTGAGGAGTTTTACAGCAAATGCAAGCTTGATTGAGGTGTTTCCGACGAATTTTGAGTAGCGCAACGGCCTCAAAACATGTTTTTGAAGGGGTCCAGTACCATTATGGGTGCACTGGGTGTACCACCTTTGCCAGTTTAGTGCATTAGAATGTCCAGGAAATAAATTTTTTTATTGGGAAAAATAAATTCCCTCTGGTGGAAATGGCTTGAGGAGAGTGACGATAAATTTCGTTTATTTTTTGACAGGATTCCGTTGTGTTTACACAGGCCGGACAAATAAACGAATTTATTTTTTCCGATCTCGGAATTTATTTTGCGCCGCCAGCTATTTTCAGTCGAAACAAATAAATGAAATTTATTGTCCCTAGGGAAATAAATTCGTTTATTTTTCCGACTGAAAATAGCTGGCGGCGCAGAATAAGGTCGTAGGCAGAAATCTGTAGGGGAGACCCCTCGCAAAATTTTTTTTCTCCCTGTGGTGAGTGAAATCGCGTGTTTTGAGCTCGTTTTAAGAAAAAAAATTTTGCGAGGGGTCTCCCCTACAGATTTCTGCCTACGACCTTATTCTGCGCCGCCAGCTATTTTCAGTCGGAAAAATAAACGAATTTATTTCCCTAGGGACAATAAATTTCATTTATTTGTTTCGACTGAAAATAGCTGGCGGCGCAAAATAAATTCCGAGATCGGAAAAAATAAACTCGTTTATTTGTCCGGCCTGTGTAAACACAACGGAATCCTGTCAAAAAATAAACGAAATTTATCGTCACGCTCCTCAAGCCATTTCCACCAGAGGGAATTTATTTTTCCCAATAAAAAAATTTATAGTCCTGGCAGGAAATGATGCTTTTTTATAGAACGGATTTTTGCTTGCGAGGCCAGTATGAAAAGTGCCGTCCAGAAAAAAAATATTTTTTGGCCACAAGTTTTTTAGGCAAAATATTTTTGGCCACACAGGAAAAACACTGGCCAGGACCCGGCGCAACTTCCGCTCCCGCGGTCACGCGCCACACCCTTTGACTTGTTTTGATGGCATCAGGTACCAAAAGCCTGCTACACGGGAGCCAAGCTTCACGTGTTCGGCGGTACTGCAGAGCCACGGGCCTACGGGTCAAGTGGCTACCGATTTCCCAAACTAAAGCATCAAGGCTTGGCGCACCTTGGGGCTTGGCGCTCTGCAAGCTCGTCGAGACGGTCAGCCACAGGGCAGAGCGGACGGGGTTGTGGCACTGTGCTGCCTCCGACTCAAGCTTGCAAGCTGTGGTTGACCGTCACGTTCCTGGACCAGGTGCGGCCTTTTTCTTCTTCTTCTTCTTCTTCTTCTTCTTCTTCTTCTTCTTCTTCTTCTTCTTCTTCTTCTTCTTCTTCTTCTTCTTCTTCTTCTTCTTCTTCTTCTTCTTCTTCTTCTTCTTCTTCTTCTTCTTCTTCTTCTTCTTCTTCTTCTTCTTCTTCTTCTTCTTCTTCTTCTTCTTCTTCTTCTTCTTCTTCTTCTTCTTCTTCTTCTTCTTCTTCTTCTTCTTCTTCTTCTTCTTCTTCTTCTTCTTCTTCTTCTTCTTCTTCTTCTTCTTCTTCTTCTTCTTCTTCTTCTTCGGAAAAGGTCGCGCTGGCAGAAACGGTGAAATAATAAAGGTCGCAGGGTTGGTGAAATGAAAGCGAGAATGTGGGGTAAGCCCTGATTATTAGATTCACGGTTAAACGAAGCTAGCGCACAAGGTTTGCCTGATCTCGCACCTACTTTCCGATACCAAATAGATACTCTATTCAAACTCGGAAAAGGTCGCGCTGGCAGAAACGGTGAAATAATAAAGGTCGCAGGGTTGGTGAAATGAAAGCGAGAATGTGGAATAAAATCCCTGGACGTGAAACTCAATGAGCTGAGATCCCGCTGCCTCCGGGTCTCGCAAAAAGAAAACAGCGCTATCAGGAGCGCAAAATACAAAACTTTCGAGGTAAGGAACCTCATGCAACACAGAACGGGGTCCGGGGCGGCCGGATACCCCGCCTGTATGGATCTCGTGTCCAGACGTCTGCCAGTTGTTCAGCAGTCGGGACCCATACAGTCTCGAGGATACACTGGTGTTCCTCCAAGACGTCGCGGACCTGGCACAGGATGAGGTTCCCGAGCTCGGTCTTCGACTTCCAGTTCTTCAGGCAGTTGACGGCGGGCAAGTTGTCGACAAATATTCTGATTGTCGACAGCGGAGACCGCGAAGCCGCATACGCAACCGCAAACTTGGCCGCCGTAAGCTCGGCGAAGAAGATGTGCTGCGGTGCATCCCTCCATGGGCCCCACATCGCCATGGAACCCACCAGCCAGGCCCATCCCTGCATGCTGGCGTCGGACCACGCCTCCACGAGGGTGTCCCGTTGCTTCGAGTCGAAAACGACCCACCGGTTGCCCGACAGACGCCGTCTCACTCCCGCAAGGAACGGAAAAACGTCGTCGCTCACGCGGACCAGCGACTCCCAGCCCAGGGAACCGGTCAGGACTTGGTGCGCCAGGGTCCCCATCCACGCAAGCACCGGGCTCACTCTGCAGAGTGGCGTGCCCCACACCGTCCATGCCCAAATGGCGGTTCCGACGACCTTCCAAACGCCACGCAAAGTCATCTGCATCGAACCGACCGAGCAAAAGAGGAGGTGCGCCTTCCTCGCCCACTCCTGCTTCAGTCGGTACCTCTTCGCCGCGAGGTCAAACTCGACCCCCAAGACAACCGGCGTCGAGCTGGGCTCGAGGACGGACTTCTCGTCGTTGACCGTCATGCGCACCTGGCGGGCGCGTCGCAGGACTCGGTCGCGCACTGCGCGAAGCGCGTCCGGACAGTCACCGACGAGGGCCCAGTCGTCGTACCAGACGACCCTGTCGTCCTTCGCAGGCTCCGTGACGACGAGTGCGGAGTCCTGCGCAATCACCGGCGAGTACGACCAGCCCATCGTCAGACGGCGCCACCGATACAGGGCCACGCCCCGTCCAGCCTCTTCGTTCGAAGCCCGAAGAATGCCGACGTCGACCGTCCTACTGGGAATTGGAAAAAGTAGGACTTCAGGTCAACTACGACTGCGTGTGACTTCGACATCATCTTCTTGATGACCTCGTCGACACGCAAGAGGCTGAACTTCGGCGGGGGCTCCATCAGCTCGTTCAGCGGGCGGCCGTCGACGATGGCGCGCGAGTGCTGCTCGCCCTTCTCGACGGCGAATGCCGGCAGGACGCACTTCAGCGGCTGCGACCGAGGAACCCGCTCCACAAACCCGACACCTTCCAGCGTCACCGCATGCCGGGCAAATGCGTCGCTCTTCCGACCCGGCAGGACAGGCACTTCCAACAACTTCCGACGGAAGGAGTGTCCGTCCGTCAGGAGGTCGAGCAGGCCGTGCAAGCGGGCCCCGGGGCCAGCTAGGCTCCGGAGGCCGCGGAGATCGATCGGCGGCACAGCCGTGACGTCGAGCGGCCTCGTCGATCTCGGGGCACCGATTCCCGGAGTGAGGCCCCTCGTCTCCGGTGGCAGGTAGCCGAGGGGAACTGCGGTCGGGGGGTCGTAGAAGTGGGGGTGGAGCCGCAGGAAAAGCTGCCTTCCCCTGAGCAGTCTCGACCTTCGCGACTTCAACCCCCTGACCTGCCGAGGCAAAAAGCCGGCGTCGGGCAAGGGTTTCTGTCGCGTTGGGAAACGACTGTCGCAGAAGGAGGGGCGAGCTGGGTGGTGCCCGGGAGCATTGGTCGGTGCGCTTCCCGGGTCTTCCTGCTTTCCGCCATCGTCAGCAGGCGACGAGAGCAGAGCAGTCGTCATGCTCCCGCCAGGTCCTTCAAGTTCGGAGTCGGCTGGGGGGGACCAGCCCCCAGGCGACCGTTCCAAGCCGGTCCTCAGCAGCGACCGGTCCTTCCTTCCTTTCCCGCAAGAGGAGGGGCGTGCATCGTCTCCCCGGGCTCGCACGGGTTCCACATGCGCCACTCCCGCGTGGCCCCGTCCGCCGCTTCCTCAGCAGCCGCCCAGTCAGGATCCATCACCCGTCGACGGTTCAGCGCGGCCCGGCGCGTGCGGCTATCCTTGCGGATCGGCATTATTACTTGGGGAGAATGGGAATAAAATGAAAGCGAGAATGTGGGGTAAGCCCTGATTATTAGATTCACGGTTAAACGAAGCTAGCGCACAAGGTTTGCCTGATCTCGCACCTACTTTCCGATACCAAATAGATACTCTATTCAAACTCTTCTTCTCTTCTTCTTCTTCTTCTTCTTCTTCTTCTTCTTCTCTTCTTCTTCTTCTTCTTCTTCTTCTTCTTCTTCTTCTTCTTCTTCTTCTTCTTCTTCTTCTTCTTCTTCTTCTTCTTCTTCTTCTTCTTCTTCTTCTTCTTCTTCTTCTTC
Source organism: Diplonema papillatum (assembly GCA_030068145.1). Classification (NCBI taxonomy): domain Eukaryota; phylum Euglenozoa; class Diplonemea; order Diplonemida; family Diplonemidae; genus Diplonema; species Diplonema papillatum. The sequence continues at coordinate 4,103 of JAPJBO010001409.1, read as the reverse complement.
TTCTTCTTCTTCTTCTTCTTCTTCTTCTTCTTCTTCTTCTTCTTCTTCGGTCGCGCTGGCAGAAACGGTCGCGCTGGCAGAAACGGTGAAATAATAAAGGTCGCAGGGTTGGTGGTCTTCTGATGGCATCAAACAGTAGTGGGGCGACCGGATACTCCCCCGAGAGGTGGTCCCTGCACTCGAACTCGTCTCTCTCTCTCTCTCAAACATGCGCGAGAGGCAGTGTTCTGCGAAACACAAGGCCACCACCACCACCACCACCACCACCAGGGAAAGGTCACGCGCGGTAGCGGTGACCGCGAGACCACATACAGGTGGGTGGGGAGAGGCCCTGGGACTGCTAGGGCCGTCCTGCACGCTCCCCCGTAAGTTCTCTCCTTGTCTTGTATCCGTATGTTGCTACAGCCCTCCCCAGGGAAGGCACGGCTTCTTGAACGCTTACGCCCGCCACTGAACCCAGATTCACCTGTGTTTCGTGTGGGCTACAGCACAATTACCTCCTTTGATCATTTGCAGCTGGCAGCCTCCTCAAGTATTTCCTACAAAGCAGGTACTTATACAAAATCATAAAGCAAAACTACGCACCTCCCTTCGACTGTTTGCATGCCGTTCTGGAGCAGGGATCCCAGATAGCTTGTAGACTTGGCCACCCAGGTTTTTGAATCCATTGACCTCCCAGGGAGCCACCCCAGAACTAGCCTAGACGGCGGGGGATTTCCTACAAAGCAGGTGCTTATACAAAGTACTAAAGCAAAGCTACGCACCTCCCTTCGACTGTTTGCATGCCGTTCTGGTGCAGGGATCCCAGATAGCTTGTAGACTTGGCCACCCAGGGAGCCACAGGGGTAGACCCGCATGACCTCACGTCCGTTCAACACGTGGTTCGGTAGTTACAGCACTTTGGATCCCTTCTGTACTTTGTCGGGCAGCATCGTCGAGCATTTCCTTTCAAGCTGGCGCTTATGTAAAAAAAAAAGAAGAGACGGGCGGAGAGGGGACCAAGGGAACACCGGCAGTCTAAGCGGGTAACGAAGCATAAACGTTGAAAGTACACGATGACCCTCCAGCGGCAGGAGATGGAATGAAACAGGGTGCGGTAGAAATGTGAAAACGGGTTTTTGCCTAGAGGCTGTCGTGCTATTTTGCAAATGCTATGTGTGTCTGTGCTTTCAGTCGTCTTCTTAACCATGGTTAAGTGCGCAAATGGTGCCAGCCGAAGCTGGTAAAGCTTCGGTGGCTCCATTTGGGGGAAATTTGGAAAAGAGAGAGAACGTCATAAAAGGTCAAGGGATGTGCCCTTTCACTTGTATGTGTTTTCGTGGTCATCGTACCGCGCTTTCCCGAGAGAGATAGAGAGAGAGAGAGAGATAGGACAGAGAGAGAGTTAAAATAGAGCATCTATTTGGTATCGGAAGGTGGGTGCGAGATAAGGCAAACCTTGTGCGCTGGCTTCGTTTTTCCCGAATTCTCGCTTTCGTTCCCGAAAACCCTGTATTGCGCAGTTCCTGCGTATAAGTCGATCTTTGAGTGCGTGAGCCCCTCCGAAGAAAGGTCCATCACACTAGTTCCAAGCTACTTAGCCCGGGTCTCTGGGTTGCGTCCCCCTCCTTCTTTTGGTCGCCTGGTCTTGCGTCTTGTTGATCCGTCCGGGCTGGGGGCTTCGCGCTTCCCCTTCGTCTTGCATCACCTCGTCTCCACTCCCTGCCGCACGGGCTCCTACGTTTTGTGCCACCTGCGACGCGGGTCGCTTTACTGCTTTTCTGCGCGACGGCTGCTCTGTACTCGTTGTCTTATCCGCGACTGCCGCTTCTCGTACCGACCGCGCCTGCCTTTCCGCCCGTCTCTTCTTTTTTTGTTCCCGAAAACCCTGTATTGCGCAGTGCCTGCGTATAAGTCGATCTTTGAGTGCGTGAGCCAAACAGAGTGCGGAAGAAATGTGAAAACGGGTTTTTGCCTAGAGGCTTTTCGTGTTAATTCTGCAGATGCTTTGGGCTATCTTTGTGTCTATGCTTTCAGTTGTCTTCTTAACCATGGTTAAGTGCGCAAATGGTGTCAGCCGAAGCTGGTAAAGCTTCGGCGCCGCCCACGTTATGTTTGTTTAGCATTGAGTTCTTTTAAGTACATGAACCACATGGATTAGCATGCACTGTTTAGCAGCGGCTGCCAAACATCCCGTGACACCGCGCGAGGTGGTAGAACGCTCGTTTATTACGAAAGGTCCAACACACATCACTGCGCAGTTCGTTTCGTGCGGGGTTTGTGAAACGGCGAGGGCTACATCTTATAAGGGTGCTGGGCTTTTTCGCCGCAGTGGCAAGTTTCGACGGTGGTACTGCACGGCTACTATAGCGTCGCAGATGTTTGTGTACAATACGTATGGTGCCACATGGAGTACGAAAATACAGCCCCACACCGTATAATGTAGTTCCTGCGGAGTTCGTGCGTATAAGTCGAACTTTGAGTGCGTGAGCCCCTCCGAAGAAGGGTCATCACACTAGTTCCAGGCTACTTAGCCTGGGTCTCTGGGTCGCGTCCCCTTCTCTTGGTCGCCTGGTCTTGCGTCTTGTTGGTCCGTCCGGGCTGGTCGCTTCACGCTTCCCCTTCGTCTTGCATCACCTCGTCTCCGTGCGGAGTTCGTGCGGACTTCTAGTGTACTTCGTTACTTCGGTTTTCGGGGGTACCACAGCTACCATCTTCGTCGTTTCTGCTAACGTGACCTCTTCCGAGAGAAAGAGAGAGAGGGGGGGGCGAGAGAAAAAAAAACGGGTGTTCCGCCCGCTTCTTCGTGTGTGAAAACCCCCGGATTTCTCCCCCTGTCGCGCGCGCTTTTAGAGTTAAAACCTCTTCGTTTTGTGCGGTCATTTTTTTTTTTCCCCCGACGACAACTAGTGTCAGACGAGCCTACCCGGGGGTGGTTGGTTCCTTCAGGAAGGGTCTCCCCCGTCCATTTTTTTTTGTGTTTCCGGCGATTATCGCGCAGTCAGTTGCCTGTGAAAAGAAAAAAAAAATTTAAAGTGCAAGTTCAGGGTCTTATATGAGACGATGCCAAACCCCCCCCCCCCCCCCCCCTTTGCACTAATAAAAAAAAAATTTTGATGTTCAACCCCATACTGGCCCCGAAACCCCACTTGTGTGGCCCAAAACGGTTCCCAAACGGTTTTTGGCGGGCTGAGTCGAGGTAAAGGGGTCTCTGAAGGCCCACGAATAGGCCCAGGTGGGCCCAGGTGGGCCCCGGAGCGGGCACTCAGCGCGAGGGGGGAGAGCCCCCCAAAATGGGGTCATTTTCGGGCCTCGCCATTACTCAAGCTAGTCAAACACTTTCTGGCCTCCAGCGGGAAACCCAGACTTCAAAACGACAAGATCGGCTGTGTTCAGCCGTAGATAGCCACCAGCGGGTCTCTTGAAGCCGAAGAGTGCTCTCGGGGGGTCACAGTTAGCCCCATGTGTGCGCGCCAGCAGTGGGCCAGGCACACGCTTAGAATGTGTGGTATGCAAGTGCACCCTGCCTAGAATCCGGCTTCCACCCGCTTTTTGAGAACACAGTGCTTACAAGGAAAACGCAGAATATAGAGTGGAAAATGGCAAAAAACCAAGATGACGACTGTGGGCCTCCCGCCAACGCCAATCTCGGCAGCCTTTCCCCGGTTCTTTCAGAGATTGTCACCCACGACCATTCCAACAGCCCTGTACCGGGCACGTGCCCAGTCCAAACCGCTCACGATGCGTCGCCGGCTCGCCTCGTCGTCAAGGCTGTTGAAGGCTTCTGAAAGCCTACCAGAAAGGCGCTTCCAGATGTCAACGTTCTCCTCCTCTGTCATTAGGGCGAGAAAGAAACCGATCAGGTCCTCACCAGAGACCTTTTCGCAAAAGGTCCTGCTGGCTACGAGTCGTCTCTGCATGGACTGACCACGTCTCGTTTCCTCATGAAACGGCGACAACTTCTGCATTGCTCTCACCGATGACTCCACGAACTCCAGACCCGTGATCTTTGGCATTTTCCCTCTCTTAGTTTCCGTTTTCCTGGGTCAACCTGTATTCTTATATTCGTATTGCTGGTAAAGCCGGATTCTAGGCAGGGTGCACCTGCTGCACCCACTCTATTT
>JAPJBO010001408.1:0-46021 GCA_030068145.1 Diplonema papillatum | reverse complement strand
AAAAAAATTTGCTCAACTTCCTCAAAAATTACTGCAGAGTTTGTTCCAAACTTTTAAAATTCAAAAAACCCACTTTTTTTCTGGATTTTTTTTTTTTGCCATTTTCAAAAAGACACAAGGTTTTGACCCTGCATGGTATAGGTATGCTACGCATACTTTACACATGCCCCTCCACACCAACGTGTAACGTTGCCTGGACTTCTCCGGCAGAGCGCTGTCGCTGCTTTTGCCTTCAGAGCTTTCGGGACTGGAGTCGCTGACTCCTTCTTTCTTCACCTTCGGCATTTTGTGGTCTTGTTTCCTTTAATCCTGTAGGTGTTGCTATGAAAATGTCTCCAGGGACAAAAAAAAACTTTTTGTCCCTGGAGGGACAAAAAGCTCCCTTATTGTCCCTGGGCCTCATTGCAGCTGTTCAGCGGCAGGGACAAAAAAAATCCAGCCGGTAAAAAAAACTTTTTTTTTCACTATATCACTCATTCCACGAAAACGTGTCACAGATTTTGCTTGGTAAATTTCCCTTATCATGCAGGGTCAGAACCTTGTGTCTTTTTAAAACGCTCCCGCGGGGCCGATGGACCCCAAAAAAGAAAGTTGGAAAAAAAAAATTTGCTCAATGTCTTCAAAAATTACTGCAGAGTTTGTTCCAAACTTTTAAAATTCAAAAACCCCATTTTTTTTCTGGAATTTTTTTTTTTGCCATTTCCAAAAAGACACTAGGTTTTGACCCTGCGTGTTGTATCATATCCCACCCCAAACAAATTTGTGCCCTTATATCCCACTTCAAACAAATTTTGTGCCCTTATATCCCACTTCAAACAAACTGTGCCCTTATATCCGGTTGCGCCCTTATCTCGACCTTTTTTGGGAATGTGACCAAATTTTCCCGAAAATGTTTTCAGGCCAAAAAAAAAATCCGAAAAATTTCCAAAAAAAAAAAATTCCGAAAATTTTTTGGGCCAAAAAAAAAATCCGAAAAAAATTCCGAAAAATTTTTGGGCCAAAAAAAAAAATCCGAAAAAAATTCCGAAAATTTTTGGGCCAAAAAAAAAAAAAAAAATTCCGAAAAATTTTTGGGCCAAAAAAAAAGGGAAACTTACAAAATAATGCGCGATAAACTGTCACAATATATATGCGCGAGTAACTGTTTCTTTACGCGCGGTGAGGATGACTGCAGCGCCTCGCAAGAAGGCATCGCTCGTCCTTTCCCCCGTTAAGATCCCCATTCGCTTCAGCAAGTGCTTGGGTGACACCCAAGAGAATAAAATATTGTCAGCTCCCTTCTTCCTACCTCTCTGTTTCCCTGGGAGCCCCCGCGACATGGACCAAAAGGTGTTCTGCGATTCCGAGGAAGTGGCTTATTCTCTCAGGCTCCCTGCGGGAATAAATAGCGACCGAGAGCAGAGATGATTGATCCTTGTTTTAGTGTACATACTAAACACCGAAAGGTTTCCTCGTCCCTCGACTCTTTTGTTTTTCCCATCCCACCCAATATCATGCAGGGTCAAAACCTTGTGTCTTTTTGAAAATGCAAAAAAAAAAAATCCAGAAAAAATTGGGTTTTTTTGAATTTTAAAAGTTTGGAACAAACTCTGCAGTAATTTTTGAGGAAGTTGAGCAAATTTTTTTTTTTCCAAAAAAAATTTTAGGGCTCCATCGGCCCCGCGGGAGCGTTTTAAAAAGACACAAGGTTTTGACCCTGCATGGTATGGAAGATGAACCAGATATTGCCCAGCTTTTTTCGATGAGCGAAGTGCAGACTGCACGGGCCCGGTCGGTCTCTCCATCGGCAACAGCAGGGCAAGGAATGCCAGCCCCTATGAGCATGTCGGAACGCATGTTGCGCGACCAGGTGGAAGCCTTGGTGGGGAAAGCTGATCGTGTACCGTGTAGAAGAAAGGGCACCGTGGACTACGGCATGTACGCTGGGTCTTGGGACGTAGTGAGGGAGGTGCGGCAGTTCCTCCGTATGTTGTGCGGCGGAGTGAGGCTTTCAACTACCTTGACACGGTAGAGCCCCACGACGGACCCGAGGAAACGGTCCAGATGCCGCACCCCGAGTGGGAGTACAGCCGCGTGGTGGAGGCGTCGGTCCACCAGACGGAGGCGGCAGAGGCGTTCGTGCGGAAATCGCAGGAGCGACAGCAACACGAGGTTGCTAGTCTGCGGCAGCGACTTGCGGCGATGGAGGCCCTGGTTCAGCAGCAAGCTGTAGACGGACCCCGCGATGCGATGATGGGAGAGGTTCCTCGGAGACACCCTGCAGACGTTGCAGGTGTGAAGGAGTGGGTGAACGAAGTTGAAGATGATCCCCACCGTCTGGTCTTGCAGCTAGAGGGCCGATGGGTCGTGCCGTATCTCAGCTCGACGGGGGGTAAAATCCTCCAAGACGCGTTCACTGCTCTTCGCCATTGGATCTTCGCCGCCTCGGAGATGGAGGATTGGTGGAAAACCCACCATTTGACTCTGGGCAACTTCCTTTTGCGGCAAGTGTTGCTGCAGTTCTGTTTCGTGCGGGACAGGGTTCCACGGGCAGTGCTGCAACAGCGCTTGGAGAAGGAGGACACCTCGATTCACGAGGTGCTGCGTGCAGCTGCGTCGTGTTCCCCCGCCAAGAACGTGCCAGCTTTCCCTTCTCGTCAGAAGACGGCCAAACCGCGAACACGGACGGGAAACGCAGAGGCGGGGGGGAGGCATTGACTAGCTTCTTCCCCGCTTCACCCGGCACGCGCAAGGGCGTTTCCTCGGCTACGCTCGACGTCCCGCAGAAGAAGGAGCACCCCGCCCTTCGGCGATTCGACGAAGGCTCACCGCCAAACGTTTCTCTCTTCGGACGAGCAGTCCTTCGTCTTGTTCAAAGTCGAATAGGAAAAGAAGAAAAAGGAAAAGAAAACAGAATCACCCCTACTCGTGCCTCCAGAGTGAACAACGAAGCAGTGGTTCCAGCAAAGGAAGCCTGGGGAGAGTTGGAATCGCTGGTGAGTCGAATGTGGGCCAGGTCCACTTCGACCCAGCGCCAGTATTTGTGGGCCCGGTTAGTCCGATGGACAGCCGCAAACAAATTGCAGTTGACCGCGGATTCGGCGGCTCTGTTTGTATTGGCTACAAAGGTCAGCCGGCAAGGACAGCTCGCCTATGCAAAAGCATTAGCGGGGACATTCCGGCATATCGGCATGCCTGCCCAGTCCCTGCACAGTCTTGCGGGGGCACTAAGAGCGGTCGGGGGAGCCATTCCTGTGCACCAGGCCCGGCCGGTAACCAAATTAAAGTTGGTGGCTTGGGCACGCCGTCAAGTACCCGAGCTGCAGCTGGCGGCCCTTCTTGCGTGGAAAACCGCAAGTCGTTGGGGGGAAGTGACCCAGTTAGGATCACACCAGTTCTTGAAAGTGACAAACTCAAAAGTGGTCTTAGACTGGGCCTCAGTTCCGAAGTCGCGAAGATCCAACCCGTTCACTCGTTCAAGGTGGGCTGTGGTGGTTGGGGATTTGACATCCGAGATCGCCTCCCTATTCCAAACACTGCAGCCGTTCCATCAACTCTGTCCCGTAACAACCGCAGAATTAGCACTTTTGTGGCAGAAAGACCCCCAGATGCGCGGCTTTACAGGTCACAGCATCAAGCGGGGAGCCACAACACACCTTTTCAAGGCGGTAGAGCAAGGGGCCAGGTTGCCTCTAGAGTTGATTGGACGGCTCGCGAAACACAAAGAAGGCCAAGGGAGTGGGATTCCCGACATGACGCTCCGTTACGGAAGCGATTCGGTAGCAATGGCCGAAGCGTTGGGAACAGCCCACGCGACGGCCCTCTTGTGATTCCTCCTCCTGCCTCTCCCTCTCCTCTCAAAACTCGCCATACAATCACACGGCGCTCTCATGCGACCCGCCTGCCTCGAACGGCAGAGGAACGGGAATCACCGCTACACGTTGCTAGCATTACACCCATGCGTGTTGATTTCTTGAAGAACCGGATGCGGAAAAGCGTCCGCGATCGTTTTGAGTCCGTGTGGAACACCACCTTCCAACCAAAAACCTGCTTGAAAAAAGAAGAAAACGTGCGTCAAAAAGAGACACCCCGATGCTCTATGTTCCAAGGGTCGCACGCGCGAACCCTCGTCGAGAACGGTATTGCTTCAGTAGCGCAAGCCCCAGGAACCTTGGAAACTGTCCCGTTCACTGTCGTGGAAGAAAAGCCGACAGGAATGCGACAGCGTTTTATTTTGTGGACCCAGGAAGCTAATTCCGCTCTAAAGAGCGAGGGCTATGAAGCCTATGTCCCACTGGGGCACGTGTCAGAATACCTCGACGCGGTACTCGGCGAGTGTGCGACAACCCGCGACCTGCGGACAGGTTTCTATCAGGTAGAGATCCCACCCGAGTCAAGAAAGCATTTTCGTTTCGTAGACGACTCGGGGACCTGGTACGAAATGAATCGGTTGCCAATGGGCCACAGCTGTGCACCAGAGATCATGCACACGCTGACATCGGTATTGGCCGCGGATCCGGCCTTTGTTGCTCCAGAGCACGCGGCAAAGAACGTGGGTGTACATGCCTGGATTGACAACATCCGGTTGTACGGTTCCGCCCGTGAGATCGCCGCCCACACAATGAAAATGGATTGTTTGGCGAAGGAGGCAAATGCCTCATGGAAAGAAGCAGACAGCAACGACGGGGTATGTCGATACGACTTCATCGGAGTCGACTTCGATCACGGCGCCAACACGGTCGCCCCGTCAGAGAAGCTGCTCGGGAAGCTTGACAAGGCCGACTTGTCTTGCATCACGGCTGGAGAACTGGAGTCTCTAGGGGGACGGCTGCTTCACGCAAGCTCAATCTCTGGAGTGTTTCCCGGTTCCTTTTGGTGGGCGTTGAAGTTTCTGCGGCGGGTCACGAACTCGCTGAATCGATGTTCGCGGACACCGGCTGACAAAGTTCAAGTGCCCCGCTGTGCAGCCTCTGAATTGAAAGATTGGATTCGTTCGGTTCACAAGGCACGTGTTCTTTCTCCCTCCCTGCCTCCCTCTGAGTCCGATGGACCTTCGTTTCTTATTTTTGTGGATGCCTCGTTGAAGGGCTGGGGTGCCGTGATTGTTTCGCGCGAGACTGGTGAGATGCACGTCTTCGGTGGGTCCTGGACTAAATCCGAAGGTGCCCTGCACATAAACGAGCTCGAGGCCTTGGCTTTTGAGCGAGCCATAGCCGTGTTGCCGCAAAGCGGGGTCGGAAGCGTCGATGTCCGCGTGGACAACACAACGGTGGCCGCAGTTGCACGGAAGAAGATGTGCACTGCCAGCCAGCGTTTGAACGACGCAGTCGTGTCGGCAATGACACGCTTACACGAGTTGAACTGTCCGTTCTCGGTGTCGTGGGTCCGCTCAAAGGAGAACCCGGCGGACGTCCCTTCGAGAGTCTCGCCGGAAGTTTTTGCCTCCCGAGAGGGAAGGCATTCTGTTGAACGAGCGTTACGGGGTTTCTTTACGCGCGGTGAGGATGACTGCAGCGCCTCGCAAGAAGGCATCGCTCGTCCTTTCCCCCGTTAAGATCCCCATTCGCTTCAGCAAGTGCTTGGGTTGACACCCAAGAGAATAAAATATTGTCAGCTCCCTTCTTCCTACCTCTCTGTTTCCCTGGGAGCCCCCGCGACATGGACCAAAAGGTGTTCTGCGATTCCGAGGAAGTGGCTTATTCTCTCAGGCTCCCTGCGGGAATAAATAGCGACCGAGAGCAGAGATGATTGATCCTTGTTTTAGTGTACATACTAAACACCGAAAGGTTTCCTCGTCCCTCGACTCTTTTGTTTTTCCCATCCACCCAATATCATGCAGGGTCAAAACCTTGTGTCTTTTTGAAAATGGCAAAAAAAAAAAATCCAGAAAAAATTGGGTTTTTTGAATTTTAAAAGTTTGGAACAAACTCTGCAGTAATTTTTGAGGAAGTTGAGCAAATTTTTTTTTTTCCAAAAAAAATTTTAGGGCTCCATCGGCCCCGCGGGAGCGTTTTAAAAAGACACAAGGTTTTGACCCTGCATGGTATGGAAGATGAACCAGATATTGCCCAGCTTTTTTCGATGAGCGAAGTGCAGACTGCACGGGCCCGGTCGGTCTCTCCATCGGCAACAGCAGGGCAAGGAATGCCAGCCCCTATGAGCATGTCGGAACGCATGTTGCGCGACCAGGTGGAAGCCTTGGTGGGGAAGCTGATCGTGTACCGGTGTAGAAGAAAGGGCACCGTGGACTACGGCATGTACGCTGGGGTCTTGGGACGTAGTGAGGGAGGTGCGGCAGTTCCTCCGTATGTTGTGCGGCGGAGTGAGGCTTTCAACTACCTTGACACGGTAGAGCCCCACGACGGACCCGAGGAAACGGTCCAGATGCCGCACCCCGAGTGGGAGTACAGCCGCGTGGTGGAGGCGTCGGTCCACCAGACGGAGGCGGCAGAGGCGTTCGTGCGGAAATCGCAGGAGCGACAGCAACACGAGGTTGCTAGTCTGCGGCAGCGACTTGCGGCGATGGAGGCCCTGGTTCAGCAGCAAGCTGTAGACGGACCCCGCGATGCGATGATGGGAGAGGTTCCTCGGAGACACCCTGCAGACGTTGCAGGTGTGAAGGAGTGGGTGAACGAAGTTGAAGATGATCCCCACCGTCTGGTCTTGCAGCTAGAGGGCCGATGGGTCGTGCCGTATCTCAGCTCGACGGGGGGTAAAATCCTCCAAGACGCGTTCACTGCTCTTCGCCATTGGATCTTCGCCGCCTCGGAGATGGAGGATTGGTGGAAAACCCACCATTTGACTCTGGGCAACTTCCTTTTGCGGCAAGTGTTGCTGCAGTTCTGTTTCGTGCGGGACAGGGTTCCACGGGCAGTGCTGCAACAGCGCTTGGAGAAGGAGGACACCTCGATTCACGAGGTGCTGCGTGCAGCTGCGTCGTGTTCCCCCGCCAAGAACGTGCCAGCTTTCCCTTCTCGTCAGAAGACGGCCAAACCGCGAACACGGACGGGAAACGCAGAGGCGGGGGGGAGGCATTGACTAGCTTCTTCCCCGCTTCACCCGGCACGCGCAAGGGCGTTTCCTCGGCTACGCTCGACGTCCCGCAGAAGAAGGAGCACCCCGCCCTTCGGCGCATTCGACGAAGGCTCACCGCCAAACGTTTCTCTCTTCGGACGAGCAGTCCTTCGTCTTGTTCAAAGTCGAATAGGAAAAGAAGAAAAAGGAAAAGAAAACAGAATCACCCCTACTCGTGCCTCCAGAGTGAACAACGAAGCAGTGGTTCCAGCAAAGGAAGCCTGGGGAGAGTTGGAATCGCTGGTGAGTCGAATGTGGGCCAGGTCCACTTCGACCCAGCGCCAGTATTTGTGGGCCCGGTTAGTCCGATGGACAGCCGCAAACAAATTGCAGTTGACCGCGGATTCGGCGGCTCTGTTTGTATTGGCTACAAAGGTCAGCCGGCAAGGACAGCTCGCCTATGCAAAAGCATTAGCGGGGACATTCCGGCATATCGGCATGCCTGCCCAGTCCCTGCACAGTCTTGCGGGGGCACTAAGAGCGGTCGGGGGAGCCATTCCTGTGCACCAGGCCCGGCCGGTAACCAAATTAAAGTTGGTGGCTTGGGCACGCCGTCAAGTACCCGAGCTGCAGCTGGCGGCCCTTCTTGCGTGGAAAACCGCAAGTCGTTGGGGGGAAGTGACCCAGTTAGGATCACACCAGTTCTTGAAAGTGACAAACTCAAAAGTGGTCTTAGACTGGGCCTCAGTTCCGAAGTCGCGAAGATCCAACCCGTTCACTCGTTCAAGGTGGGCTGTGGTGGTTGGGGATTTGACATCCGAGATCGCCTCCCTATTCCAAACACTGCAGCCGTTCCATCAACTCTGTCCCGTAACAACCGCAGAATTAGCACTTTTGTGGCAGAAAGACCCCCAGATGCGCGGCTTTACAGGTCACAGCATCAAGCGGGGAGCCACAACACACCTTTTCAAGGCGGTAGAGCAAGGGGCCAGGTTGCCTCTAGAGTTGATTGGACGGCTCGCGAAACACAAAGAAGGCCAAGGGAGTGGGATTCCCGACATGACGCTCCGTTACGGAAGCGATTCGGTAGCAATGGCCGAAGCGTTGGGAACAGCCCACGCGACGGCCCTCTTGTGATTCCTCCTCCTGCCTCTCCCTCTCCTCTCAAAACTCGCCATACAATCACACGGCGCTCTCATGCGACCCGCCTGCCTCGAACGGCAGAGGAACGGGAATCACCGCTACACGTTGCTAGCATTACACCCATGCGTGTTGATTTCTTGAAGAACCGGATGCGGAAAAGCGTCCGCGATCGTTTTGAGTCCGTGTGGAACACCACCTTCCAACCAAAAACCTGCTTGAAAAAAGAAGAAAACGTGCGTCAAAAAGAGACACCCCGATGCTCTATGTTCCAAGGGTCGCACGCGCGAACCCTCGTCGAGAACGGTATTGCTTCAGTAGCGCAAGCCCCAGGAACCTTGGAAACTGTCCCGTTCACTGTCGTGGAAGAAAAGCCGACAGGAATGCGACAGCGTTTTATTTTGTGGACCCAGGAAGCTAATTCCGCTCTAAAGAGCGAGGGCTATGAAGCCTATGTCCCACTGGGGCACGTGTCAGAATACCTCGACGCGGTACTCGGCGAGTGTGCGACAACCCGCGACCTGCGGACAGGTTTCTATCAGGTAGAGATCCCACCCGAGTCAAGAAAGCATTTTCGTTTCGTAGACGACTCGGGGACCTGGTACGAAATGAATCGGTTGCCAATGGGCCACAGCTGTGCACCAGAGATCATGCACACGCTGACATCGGTATTGGCCGCGGATCCGGCCTTTGTTGCTCCAGAGCACGCGGCAAAGAACGTGGGTGTACATGCCTGGATTGACAACATCCGGTTGTACGGTTCCGCCCGTGAGATCGCCGCCCACACAATGAAAATGGATTGTTTGGCGAAGGAGGCAAATGCCTCATGGAAAGAAGCAGACAGCAACGACGGGGTATGTCGATACGACTTCATCGGAGTCGACTTCGATCACGGCGCCAACACGGTCGCCCCGTCAGAGAAGCTGCTCGGGAAGCTTGACAAGGCCGACTTGTCTTGCATCACGGCTGGAGAACTGGAGTCTCTAGGGGGACGGCTGCTTCACGCAAGCTCAATCTCTGGAGTGTTTCCCGGTTCCTTTTGGTGGGCGTTGAAGTTTCTGCGGCGGGTCACGAACTCGCTGAATCGATGTTCGCGGACACCGGCTGACAAAGTTCAAGTGCCCCGCTGTGCAGCCTCTGAATTGAAAGATTGGATTCGTTCGGTTCACAAGGCACGTGTTCTTTCTCCCTCCCTGCCTCCCTCTGAGTCCGATGGACCTTCGTTTCTTATTTTTGTGGATGCCTCGTTGAAGGGCTGGGGTGCCGTGATTGTTTCGCGCGAGACTGGTGAGATGCACGTCTTCGGTGGGTCCTGGACTAAATCCGAAGGTGCCCTGCACATAAACGAGCTCGAGGCCTTGGCTTTTGAGCGAGCCATAGCCGTGTTGCCGCAAAGCGGGGTCGGAAGCGTCGATGTCCGCGTGGACAACACAACGGTGGCCGCAGTTGCACGGAAGAAGATGTGCACTGCCAGCCAGCGTTTGAACGACGCAGTCGTGTCGGCAATGACACGCTTACACGAGTTGAACTGTCCGTTCTCGGTGTCGTGGGTCCGCTCAAAGGAGAACCCGGCGGACGTCCCTTCGAGAGTCTCGCCGGAAGTTTTTGCCTCCCGAGAGGGAAGGCATTCTGTTGAACGAGCGTTACGGGGTTTCTTTACGCGCGGTGAGGATGACTGCAGCGCCTCGCAAGAAGGCATCGCTCGTCCTTTCCCCCGTTAAGATCCCCATTCGCTTCAGCAAGTGCTTGGGTTGACACCCAAGAGAATAAAATATTGTCAGCTCCCTTCTTCCTACCTCTCTGTTTCCCTGGGAGCCCCCGCGACATGGACCAAAAGGTGTTCTGCGATTCCGAGGAAGTGGCTTATTCTCTCAGGCTCCCTGCGGGAATAAATAGCGACCGAGAGCAGAGATGATTGATCCTTGTTTTAGTGTACATACTAAACACCGAAAGGTTTCCTCGTCCCTCGACTCTTTTGTTTTTCCCATCCACCCAATATCATGCAGGGTCAAAACCTTGTGTCTTTTTGAAAATGGCAAAAAAAAAAAATCCAGAAAAAATTGGGTTTTTTGAATTTTAAAAGTTTGGAACAAACTCTGCAGTAATTTTTGAGGAAGTTGAGCAAATTTTTTTTTTTCCAAAAAAAATTTTAGGGCTCCATCGGCCCCGCGGGAGCGTTTTAAAAAGACACAAGGTTTTGACCCTGCATGGTATGGAAGATGAACCAGATATTGCCCAGCTTTTTTCGATGAGCGAAGTGCAGACTGCACGGGCCCGGTCGGTCTCTCCATCGGCAACAGCAGGGCAAGGAATGCCAGCCCCTATGAGCATGTCGGAACGCATGTTGCGCGACCAGGTGGAAGCCTTGGTGGGGAAGCTGATCGTGTACCGGTGTAGAAGAAAGGGCACCGTGGACTACGGCATGTACGCTGGGGTCTTGGGACGTAGTGAGGGAGGTGCGGCAGTTCCTCCGTATGTTGTGCGGCGGAGTGAGGCTTTCAACTACCTTGACACGGTAGAGCCCCACGACGGACCCGAGGAAACGGTCCAGATGCCGCACCCCGAGTGGGAGTACAGCCGCGTGGTGGAGGCGTCGGTCCACCAGACGGAGGCGGCAGAGGCGTTCGTGCGGAAATCGCAGGAGCGACAGCAACACGAGGTTGCTAGTCTGCGGCAGCGACTTGCGGCGATGGAGGCCCTGGTTCAGCAGCAAGCTGTAGACGGACCCCGGGATGCGATGATGGGAGAGGTTCCTCGGAGACACCCTGCAGACGTTGCAGGTGTGAAGGAGTGGGTGAACGAAGTTGAAGATGATCCCCACCGTCTGGTCTTGCAGCTAGAGGGCCGATGGGTCGTGCCGTATCTCAGCTCGACGGGGGGTAAAATCCTCCAAGACGCGTTCACTGCTCTTCGCCATTGGATCTTCGCTGCCTCGGAGATGGAGGATTGGTGGAAAACCCACCATTTGACTCTGGGCAACTTCCTTTTGCGGCAAGTGTTGCTGCAGTGTTGCGAACGAATCGCAAACACGCTGAGATCGGGACCCCACACACTGAAATCGACTGAGAAGAACCTGAGCGATCTCTCTTGATAAAAGATTCAAGCGCCGAAGGCACAACCACCCAATCCGACCTCCACACTGAACAGCGATCTCACAAGTGCTTTGCTGCTGGAGACCGAATGGATGTTGGGCAAGCACTGATGTGGTGCCCGAGTATCCGCAAGACGTATTGTTCAGCGGGAGTTGAGAGTCTCTGCCAAGGTGCTAGCCGCCGCCGTGGGCCAAGCGATCAAAAAGAACCAGCGACACAACCTATTAACACTCGCAGGCGGTCGCACCCACCAGCCAGAACGCCCCCGGCTGCGCCATCATCGACGCAATCATCATCGTTTACGACAAGGCCGCGTCGTTGTAGGCGCACGGCACCAACAACGTAATGATTCTCTCTCTGATGACAGCCACACATATAGCATGCAGGGTCCAAACCTTGTGTCTTTTTAAAACGCTCCCGCGGAGCCGATGGTTCCCAAAAAAAAAAGTTGGAAAAAAAAAAAATTGCTCAACTTCATCCAAAATTCCTGCAGAGTTTGTTCCAAAATTTTTAAATTCAAAAAACCCATTTTTTTTCCGGAAGCAAAATTTTGGCCATTTCCAAAAAGACACAAGGTTTTGACCCTGCATGATAGGTGGACGGGGAGACAAAGAAATACGTAGTTACTTACTTTCCACACTTTTGTTCTTGTTGCGCAGCCAGCTACGATGAAGCAGGACAAACCGGATTTGTAGGCTACAAGTGCTGTTCCAATCCATTCGCTTGGAGGATGGTAAACCAACCCCAACTCCACCACACAGGAATGTTAACAGAGAAAACACCACATCGCAAACAGCGCTGGCGAAGGAGTCTTGTGGCACCGTTCCCGATGGCGTCATACTCTGACGCCATCGGTACCTTTTTTGATTCATTTCACCTGTATGACGCCATCGGTACCATGCAGGGTCAAAACCTTGTGTCTTTTTAAAACGCTCCCGCGGGGCCGATGGAGCCCTAAAAAAAAATTTGGAAAAAAAAAAAATTGCTCAACTTCCTCAAAAATTACTGTAGAGTTTGTTCCAAACTTTTAAAGTTCAAAAAACTCATTTTTTTTCTGGAAATAAAATTTTGGCCATTTCCAAAAAGACACAAGGTTTTGACCCTGCATGGTACCTTTTTTGATTCATTCATTCTCCGTACGCCATCGGTACCTTTTTTGATTCACATATTCTCGTACGCCATCAGTACCTTTTTTGGACCTTTTGAATCATGACGCCATCAGTACCTTTTTTGATTCATTTCACCTGTATGACGCCATCAGTACCTTTTTTCGACATAGGGGGGGTCATATGGGGTCCAGAGCTCATCGGGAAAAACTGGCAAAGTCAAGAAGCAAACCCTGCTCCGACACCAAGGGAACCATCCGTGGCTGGAGATACGCAGTGATGGACTGAGGTGCGGGCTGTGCCAATGGTCGGATTCCAACCAGATCTTCGTGCAAACGAGCTTTGTTCAGCTCAGGAAGTTGAAAGCTGCATTGCAGAACCACACGAAGTCGAAGATTCACGCGACATCCGTCGGTCGTGCACCTGCCGCCATCCTGGAACACCTCAACACGAGTCGCACCTACAACACCGACCAGCTCAAGAAAATCATCGACTCTATGTTCTTCGAGCTATCGCACAACCGCCCCCTCTCTCACCTTCGCCCAGCTATGCAACACTATGCGCACTGCATGGGTGATTCCGCATTCATGAAGTGGATGCAACAGGACATCACGTATCTCTCAGCTCAAGCTCTGCTCCAGCTTCTCCATTGCATTGGCGAAGTCTTGAAAGAGGACATCACAATGCACTTGAGCAACGCTGCGTTTTGGGCTGTTTGTGCAGACGGAAGCGACGACATCTCCAGGGAGCACAAAATTGCTGTCACCGTTCGGATGGTGACCGAGCAGGGAGAGGTCACAGAGCGGTTTTGGTCCATGACCAACCTGTACGATCGGACCGGACGCGGGCACGCTGAGGCTGTGATCAAGGAACTGCAAATCGACGGAGAAAACAAGAATCTGAAAACCACGTTTGTGGGGTGCTCGCTTGACGGCACAACAAGCATGTCGTCGGACAATCTAGGAGCGCAGCAGCGCCTCCGCGCTAGGACGAATTGTTCTTCGTTGTTCAGCTGGTGCTGCGCGCATCTGCTTTCACTCGCGAGTGTCGACAGCTCGACTGCGATCCCAGTGATGAAGCAGTTCTTCCAGGTGCTGCGCCAACTGTGGGTCTTCTTCTCGGCCTCTCAAAAGCGTCTTTGTGAGATCGACCGTGCGTTTGAGGAACTCGCCGACCGCTGCGAAGGACCCCAAAGGTCTATTGTCGAACCGTCTGAAACTCGCTGGTTGGCTTTCACTGCGTGCACAGATGCCGTGCGTACCATTTATCCGGCTATTGTTCGGGCACTGGCGAAGCTTGCATCTGAGCTGAGTACAGCGCGCTTCCTACACGTCCACCTGATGTCTGTGCAGTTTGTTGCCTCCCTCTGTCTCGGAAGCGATGTTCTGAGCGACCTCAGCGCGCTGAGTCTTGCGTTCCAAACGCGGGACTACAACATCATGGATTGTGTCAAAGGGATCGACTTGACAATCAGCTCCATCCGGAGCAGAAGCAACGCTCCTCACCGCAGTCTCCACTATAGCGGATTTTTGCAGCTGTATGCATCGGCAACGGGGGACGCTTACATCGGGAGAGCGACCTTTGACAAGTTCCACGAAGAGGTCGGAAAGCCGTACCTGGCATACGTGGTTGCTGAACTCGAACGCAGGTTTGCATCCCGCACGTTCGTCAACTCGTTCAGCATTTTCGACGTGCGGAACCACCCGAGCGATAAGAGATTGCAGCTGACCTACGGGGATGTTGAAGTCTGTGCTCTGTGCGACCACTACGGACGCGAATCGGTCCTGTCGTATGCAGAGAAGCCCGTCCTGGAGGAGAGGCTTGTCCCTCGCAGAAGAAACCACGAGTCTACTTCGCGGTATGTAGAGGTGGTGTACAATGATGACCCCTCGACGACCACGAAAGTCACCAAGCGTGATGTGCCGTTTCTCGTGCTGACACGTGACGATGTGCTGCGGGAGTGGACAGGGCTTCGACAGGCCGTCAGTGACATGAGTTTCGCTGCACGTCAGGACGCAGGTTCCAAGACTCTGTTCAACCTTGCAAACACCGTTACCGGGAAGTTGCGGTACCCAACCCTACGAAAACTAATGCTCATTGGCCTCTGTTTACCCTTGGTGTCTGTTGAGTGCGAGCGGGTGTTCAGCCGTCTTAAACTGATCAAGACGAGCCTGCGCAACAGCTTAAGCGACAAGAGCCTATCAGCAATCCTCATGATGTGCACTTGTGGGCAGGAGACATTGACCGCAGACCAGTCCACACGCGTCCTTCAGAAGTTCAAGTCGTTGCAAAACCGCCAGGTGGACTTCTGCGACTTGGCTGCATTCAAGGGGGCATTGTGTGATACAAACTAGGGGGGCTTTCAAGGTGTCCTTTCAAGCGCACCACGCCCCAATGGCCTTCTCTTTCCGGTATTCTTCTTTTTTTGCTTCTTCATACGGGTCTCTGCAGCGTTGGTAGAGATTGTGGGGGACCCGAAATCACCCCCTTTTTGGGCCTCTAGGGGTGGAGCGCGAGAGCCCTGTCCATCCTCAAAAAAAAAAAAAAAAAAAAACCCACGGGCTGGCGGGTGTGGGTAGGCTACCACAGCAGTCATAGGGGGTCATGGGGGGGCCCATAGGGGGTCCATAGGGGGGTCATGGGGGGGTCCATAGGGGGTCCCAGGGGGGTCATAGGGGGGGGGGGGTCATGGAGGCGAGCAAGCGGCCCAACCCGGCGAGACACAGCCGAACTTCCAACCGCAGTGGTGGATTCTATCATGCCCAACTCAGGATGGGGCCGGGACAATGCCGGGGAAAAGGAAGGACATGCTAGGGCAACATACGTTGTTCAGCTCCTGGAAGAGACAGTGCACGGCAACCCAGCCAGCCTCACGAAGCGAAACCCCACCGCCTCCATACACGAAGGACTACAGCCTATGGGAAGACTCGAAGGTGGGCAGCATTCCAGAAGCAAACCGCAAGCACGAGAAGGCGTTGAAGGGCAAACCAGCGAAATCTATGAAAGATTTCCTGACGGTGCAGCTCCTGGCCCGTGGCTTTCAGTGTCACCAGAACTGGCCCCTGCCAGAGAAGCGGTGGTTGCGCATGGTGGTGCATAGTGATCCACAGTGGAGGACAGTGGTGGCACTAATTTTCGGGCCCTCAACGACTTTGCAGGGCTGGCTGGACAGGCTGGACCACCACTGGGGGGGGGGGGGTCTGGGGGGTCGACAAACACGTGCTCGGCACCCCGGTGCAAAAGACGGGTACCCGTCCATCTACATGGACTATTGCTCTAGGCCGAAATCCCCTTATAAATCCCTGGTCCGAGCAACGAAAAAAAAAAAAAAATGCACAGAATGCCCCGGCTGAGGGGCCCAGTAGTAGTGCTACAGTACAGCAGTCACACTAGCAGTGCACAGCACCGGTTACTGCACCTTTGGATAAGCAACGTATGGATTTTTCGATTTTTCGGCCTTTTTGATTTAATTATTTATTTCAGAGGAGGAGGAGGGAAAATGGCATCGTGGTGATTGGTACCGTGGGTAAACGGTACAGTAGAAGGCACACGAGGGGTTTGTACAGAAAAAAAGAAGAGCAACGTTCAAGAAACGAAAAAGAAAGCAGTAACGCGTGAGGGGGAAAGGGAGGGCTATGCTGGCGGGTGGGCGCTTTTCATCAAAAAAACACAGAAGGCCAACACTGTGTGTCCGTAGTTCACCTGTTATATGACCAGATTAGCGCTCAATTAGAGTGATCATTTAACAAGTGGGTAGTGAGGGAAAGTTCTGGTTCGTCAATCGATGTCGGCCAGACGTCTCTTGGCTGGGGGAGCCCCAAAACCAAATGTTTGGAGTCCGGCCGTTCTCGGGCGCTTCTGCGCTTTTTTTGCTGCCGTGTGCGCACGGTGCGCTGCTTTGCGCTGGTCGTTAGTTAGATTCTCTTGCTTGGGCCTTCCTTTTCTCACCACAAGCACAAAGGGCTGATGGCCAGCAGCCACGGGGGTTGCAGCGTCTGCCGTTCTGTGTTGCCGCCGAGAAACAGACTGGCTTGTTCTAACAGCAGGCGCGCTCGCGGGAGGCTGATCGGTGCCCAAAGGCTCACTTGCAGCCGGTCTTTCTTCGTCGGCCTCGTTGTCTGGACCCATCGGTTCGGTTTCCTCAATGTCAAGCTCGGCGAGCCGCCGGTATCGGTCGTAGTAGATAGTGAGGGTGGAGGGGGGCACATCGTTCCACACGGCACGAAGAAGCCCTGCCGCACCCCAGGACTTCACAACCTGCTCCTTCGAAACCGCATCAAGCGCAGAGGCGAGGTAGCTGTATTTGCGGTCACGGCGCACCTTCATTCGGCCTTCGAGGAGAGCAGTGAGTGGGCGGGATCTGGCAGTGCGCTTTTAATTGTGGCGGCGTTAATTCTGGCATTTTTATTTCTGGCGGACAGCCAAATCCGCCAGAATTAAAAACGCCAGAATTACCGTCTAACCTGTAGTCCTCTAAGGACCTTTTCTCTAAAAGATTAAAGCACCGAAGGCGCAACCACCCAATCCGACTTTGCACACGCAATTGCGACTGTTCCAAGGCAGACGCCTGTTTAGTGTTGCAAACGAATCACGAACACGCTGAAATGGGTCTTCCATACACTGGAATCAAGTGCTCCTAAGCAGACGAACTGTTAGTGTTGCAAACGAAACGCACATGAACTGAAATAGGGGCCTCACACACTGAAATCGACTGTGAACAATCTGATCGATCTCTCTTAATAAAAGATTATAGCGCCGAAGGCGCAACCACCCAATCCGACTTTGCACACGCAATTGCGGAGCCACCGGCCTGGATTTTCCAGGTCGAGGCGACTGGTGACCTGGTCACCGTGTCGACGGTCAGGGAGAAGGACGAGGCGCAACCGAGATGGGTGCAAACGAAGGGGACGGAAGGACCCGAACAGACCCGGCCGAAGACGGAACAGAGCGTCAGGGAATGACCTACGCCAAGGCCGCTTTCATCGGCCTGTACGGGAGGAAGCAGGGCTCGAAGGCCTGGAGTGACGGCAGAGCGGGAATATAGTGCAGGTGCAGGGGGAAAGGGAACCGTTGATAACAGAGGTGTTGGGCATAGCGGCAGGCCGTAGTTGCAGTAGGTGACTTTAATTGCTCGACAGAGACCAGTTCAGTGCTAGCCGCAGCATGCTGGTCGGGAAGATGGGCAGATGCGGCAGCCGCTTACGCGGTAGGCCAAGGCGAAGAACCACCAGAAATTGCCGGTCAACCTGTGGCTCCCGCAGGAAGTTGTCGAAGTCGAAATTTGATCTGCCCACCGTACAGAGCAATTAGTTTTCAAACAGGCACCAAAGAAATTGCCGGTCGACCTGTGGCTCCCGCAGGAAGTTGTCGAAGTCGTAATTTGATATGCCCCACCCGCCCCACCCAGCAATTAGTTTTCAACTGGGCGTGCACGTGCTGGGCGCCGAATGCGACAGGAGGGAGCAGGATAGACTTATGCCTCGCCAATGCCTGTGCGGCACCAGCCATCAGCAAGGTCTGCACAGGGGAAAGGAAAAACAACTAACGCAAGAATGCCACCTGTCCACCGTGGAAGGTGTCACGGATAAGCCGGCAGCCGCTGCTTAACCGCATTATGTGCATGCTGATCCATGTGGTCCATGCACTTAAAGGTTCCCAGTGCTCAGCCGCTTTATCACGTGCGCGGCCCTGAGATTACAGGTGACACATCACTTTACCTTACGCCATCCTCAACGCTTTTGTAATATCTAGCCGAATTCCGTGTCGAACACTGCACGTGTCGGATCCAGACGAAGCTTTTGGTCAAGCGCTTGTCTGTGGCCTCTTGTGGGTCATGACCGCATGTTTTGACCGGTCAGTTTCTGTCCCGTCTGTCTGAGAAAGTGACCGGTCAGTTTTGGGCAAGTATGCGGTCATTAACCGGTAGGGTACTGGTTACTGACCGCAACCTTGCAGTCATTGAACGCAGCCCTGAGGTAAGATCCACAAGGATTCCTGCCTTTTCGGTTCTTAGTTCAACGAAATCACCCTGTCCCGGTCTCTTTTCTGGTAAACCAGCTTCAGCATTTCGGGTCAAAAACACTGGTTGCAGAAAAGGTATGTTGGGTGTCAAGTACAGGGCTTTTACGTGTAATTTGCCAAAACTGATCGGTGCAGCGTACAATCCCCATTCTTGGCAGATGAAGATAATAGGTTGAAGGAAGTGCGCTAGGCTAAGAGTTCGGCAATACCGGGATTTTGTTGTTGATTCTCATCCTTTTCGTGAGCTCCTTCATCTACCAACTACAACGTCCTCCAGAATTTAGCTGACAGCAAAAAAAAAAGAAAACCACCAACGGCATGGTTTCGAACGAGCCGTTCGACGACCAAAAGAAGGGTTCGATTGTGCGGAAAGAGAGCTTCGCCCGCCATGGGAGTTTTTCAAGAACCGCAGGCGGGACCGCAAACAAGTCGATGCTCGACAAGGCGCTCGAGGGCGTTGCGATCGAGATGGAAACGTCGAACGGCAACAACAACAACACCAACACCAATAACAACAGCAACATGAACCCGAACGCGACGTCAAAAGCGGGGAGCGTCGACAATTCAGTGATTGCGCAGCACATGCCGGATCCGGATGAGATCTTCAGTGAGGACGAGGGCTCGAACACTTCCGAAACGCGCCGCCGGGAGCCGACGACAAACGACGAGGATGACGAGAACAGGGGCTGGTTCGAAATCCGCCCATGGGTGTTGAACGTGACTGTCATAGTCATCCTTGTTGTTGCCGTTTGTGTCGTGGGTGTCATTACCTCATGGGAAATGGTGTACCTCGGTGTCACCGCCCTCGTTGTTGCTGTGGTCGCGGTCATGTGGAAGTCGTGGGCAACAGGGAAGGCGCACTCCAAGCGGCAGCAGGCGAAGAGGCAGAAAAAGCAAGCGAAGGCCAACGTGATGAAAAAGTACGCGTCGTTGCTCCAGCTGGCGAAGAAGAAGGAGGAAGTGCTGATCATGGCTATGCAGAAGCTTGACAATGAATCCATGGTGAGGGCAGACCAGGCGACGAACTGCATCGTGCGTGGGCACTTGCATTCGAAAATCGAAAGTATGTGCTCGTGCTAAAAACGGGCGTTGACGCGTTTCGGGTGTAAACCCCCCACTCGCGTATAATTTACATACATTTCAGCCGAAAAATGTAAATTGGGTAAAGTCCCTTGTATGGACACCTGGTTTTGAAAAGGTCCCTTGTATGAACACCTGATTTTGGAAAAGTCCCTTGTATGGACGACATATTTTTTTAGTCGTATAAGATCGAAGATCTTAGACGATTAATACTATTCCGACGAGAACTAACACTTGTGCAAAAGTTATTTCCGCGTCGCTCCCGAGAAAAACACCGTAATTTTACCCCTCGCTTGCCCACCCACCCTTGCCCATTTTTTTCTTCAAGTCCAGTGTCCTGAGGCGTCACGGATGCGTATAAAAATGTTGCGTCAGTTTGTGTTGGGTCCGAATATTGACTCCCACATCTGTAATTTAGCAGAAAGCAGGGCTGGGCCGATTGGTGCACAGGGTCAGTCCAGAATCTTCTTGCTGTTTCCTCAATCTTTCGTGTTGCTAGTATACACGGTGTGCTCCAGCACCAGGTGGGAGAGTTAAGAGGTCAAAGTGTCGGGTGGGCACACCCGCGGATCCAGTGTAGCACACCCAAACTATAGCCCACCCCTTCACCAGGCGCATGCCCAATCTCGATTACGAGTCCTACTGGTACCTTTCCTGTCACAACACGCAGGCTACTTGAATAACCCGATTGGTCGGTTTGCTCTTGTGACCGGCATCCGCGGCAGCGGTAAAACGACGCTCGTAGAAGCGGTGATGCGGAACAGAAGGGGTGTGCTGCAGCTGAACAAGTACGTGTTCACAAAGAGTGACATTCCGGCCTTGACGTTCAATGGACTCGTCCTTGAGACCCTGGGCGTTGCGCTGCCGACGGGGTACGACTTCCACGACTTTGTCCGCGACTTGAATGAACGGTGCATCGAACGTTTCGGCACCAACTTGACGATCCACGCCACTGTTGACATGCAGGTTGCCTCCTACAACACAGCCACGGACGCTGAAATGTTTGCAGACAAACTCTCTGCCTTCGGTCGCTCGTACACCCTCGACCGTTTCCTCTGCCCTGTTATCATCGAGAGCAACCTCCCACAAGTATGTTTTCAGTCTCACGTTGTGCGGCGTCACTGCTCGCGCAAAAACTTTAACTCAAAAAAAAAAAAGGCGCAAACTACCCAGCATGCACCTTCGGTTATGGGATGACACCTGTGAAGGATTTCGCGGAACAGCAGAGCAAGGGCGTACATGGCTGCTCACCCCCACGCCACGGAAGGACGGATACCGGCAACCGGTTTCGAGCTAGGGCCACCACGAAGAGGCCGTAAACCCGTACATTATTACGTGGACGGAAAAGGCCCTCCGGAAAGCCGAAGCCGAAGGCGGGGAGATCAAGGTGGCTACCGACGGCAGCTTTCACGAACGAGAAGGCAGGGGGTCCGTAGGCGTCTTATGTCAGGACGGCCTACGGGGCAAAGATCCAAGGCAGGATCAGCTCCAGCACAGACGCAGAACTGTGCGCGTTGATGGTGCTCGCCACAGCCCTAGACGCAGTGCAGCCCCAGGCCACAGTCACTCCGCGCAGTGACAGTCAGAGTGCGATAGCCCGCGCGCGGAACCCCCGGAAAGGAGAGACCCCGTCGCCGCGGTTCTGCGCAACATCCAGTGGGCAAGGGGCCACCGCGACAACGCGGATATCAACGCGGCCGACGAAGCAGCGACCAATGCGCACCAAAGTAACCGCTCATTCGACATCGAGTGGTGCTACAGCGCAGCCAAAGTCACAAGACTGTGTCGACGCCGGCAGCAGCAACCCGACGACAACGACGAGGCGAATGACCTGGTGCAGCTGGAAGAGAGTGGCCGTTTCCTGCGGAGGAGCCGCAACTGCAGCCGTGACATGGCGGTCCGCGACCGACTGACGAATGAAGTGCCGCCACGGTGCCTCAGCACGCAAACCCTCCGGGCACTGCGGAAGTTACACGGCGCGACGGACTTGCTCCAGGCCCTGGTCCGAAGGACGATCATGCCGTTTAGAACGAGCGAGGCGTGCGCCGTCGTAGGATGCGCTGAACGAGAAAGCGCTAAGCACGTGCTCACGGCCAACGACGAGCTTCACGTGCGGAGTTACGGACCCGAAGCAGACCTGGCGAGAATTTATGGACGACGCAACGTGACGTACTGGCAAATCATGGACGACTTCGCAGCGCGCAACGCCACTGTAATGAAAAGTGTATGCGAGCGGATCAGCTACCAAGAGCCCAGCGGAAAGGCTGCGGAGTGGGCATCCTGGCTCAAGCATGAATTAAAGTCTAGCCCGATACAGTAGAGCTTCCTATCCAACCCCCCCCCACCCCCACCACCAGAACCGAGAAAGAACAAAAAAAGAAGAATACTACGCACCAAACCCACCACCCTGCCCAACCCGGGCCCCGAGGGCCGAAGTTGGTGAGCCTTCATAAATTTCTTTTTCTTTTTACAATATTCCCTGGTCCTTGGTCGACCGTTGGTTACGTGACGGGACGCCTGGAAAGGGGTACCCAAAAGACTCGGCTACGAAACGACGCCTGCACTGATGTTACGCTCGCGCTCGTAGTGGGTTGGACCTGGGACCACTGCGTTTTACATGCTGCTCAGGGGAACCATGTGCCCCGGAAAGTTCAAGTCCTCATCGTGGCTTTAACGTCCGTATCCCCACCCTCCCTGCCCCCACTGACGAGGCCGGTTCATCAGTCGATGTCCCCCTCCCGGCCACTGCCACCCAGCTCGCAAACTCCCTTACCTCGGCCAGTGCGGATCGTGATGAAATGGATGGCACCTGTCGTGAAGTGTGTAGCGATCACCGGCAGACTGCCTTACATTTTGTTTCCGACACCGCCTCATGCTACGATGCCCCTCGAGCCCGCCACCTTTTGAGAATATTGACGAGTCCTACCCGGCGAGAGTCCGATCTCCCATTTTCTACATTCGCCTGTATCGATAGACGTCCAGGGAACGAGAAGCCGCCGCGCGGGTGCCCAGCGTGTTCACTACATCATACAATTCTACCTGCACTTTGCCGATCGACGATTTAACACACACCGCCGGACAACACTCGAAGCCGCCCCCTGTTCAAAACTGCTTACGCCTGCACCCTGCCGCCCCCTGTCCGAGGCTGCGTTCAACACCTACACCCCTGATTTGCGATCCACACCCGCGATGCGTTTCCGCGGGAGGGACCGCTTATCTGGGCTGCGATGCGCTGCTGAGTGTCACAAACGCCTGCCAACCGGCGCGAACAACAACCCGCGGACGTACGACTCTCCACCACCACGCAACCAGACACACCGACAGAGGGTTACTGCCAACACACTGCTCGAGTCTGCTTCCTACACCCCCTGCCCCCGTGGCAGACGACTGGTACTTACGACACAGACGAGCTTGCAACCGCCTGCGACCTTCCAACTGTACAACAACCATCATCCGTGCAATACCGACGCAACGGCCTGTCGCCACACAACTTACTACACCGCCTGACACACCATAGCAGTCCACCCCCACACCCCCTTTCGAAACTGCGTCCTACATCTCGACTCCCGGTAGATGGTCAAATGCTTATCCGCTGAGTGAGCCACCGTCCCGGGTTTCACGATACTACTGACCGCCACAACACTTGCAATCTGACGTGCCCATCAGCACCCTCTCTCCTCTACGGTGTGGCCCGGTCTACTCAACGCAACATGCTGCTGCCGACTATCTACCGTAGCACTTACTCGACTCCTCTACTCCTCTACTCCCGGCGGCGCCTGTTCCCTGTACAGTCCGTTGCTCCATTGAGGCCAGCGACCCACGCACGGACGCGAGCCGGAGACACGAAGCGCGACGCTATCGCGGAAGACCATAAGACGGCTCTCCCGGACGGGATGTGAGTTCAAGTTCAAGGGTCCATGTACCTTCGGCGTTGCACTTTGCCGGACGACGCCCATTCGGAGCTACGCTCTACACACCGGCCCCCGGATGGCGGTCCACCTCCTGCGACGCGCATCGCCGAGTAGACCGCCAACCGGGCTGCCCGTTGATATTGGATGCCACGGCTGCCTGCTGACTGACATACAGATTAGTGCAACGCGCCGCCCCCCTCTCCCCTACACTACGTCCCCATGTTTACATGCCGCTGCCGACTACCTGCACTATCACCTCCTCTACAACTACGCCCGGTACCCAGTCCGCTGCTCCGTCAGAAGCCAATGACCCATCCACGGACACGAGCCGAAGACGCGATGCGCGACGATATCGCGGAAAAACTTAGGGCGGATGATTTAGACTGTTCCCCTGGACGGAATGTGAGTGCTTCGTTTGTTGTGTCCTTCTCCCATCAACGACAGGGGAACCCGGTTCATTCCGGGGCCTAGGTGGACGGAGCGGCCGTACCCACCCAGTCACCCCAAACGCCGCGGGGTGACCTCTCAAAAAAAGAACCCGCTCGCTTTCTGAGGGCTCTGACGCGAGGGACGTACAGAGCCCGAAAAAAACCCGCCTTGTGCACACAACCGACGAGAAGGAAGCAACCGGTACAGGTAGGGAGACGGTCCACCCAAATCGACTTCGCCCCGCTGTACCACCAACCACGGCATCGAGACCGGGCAGAGTTTAGGTGAACTCCATCCTGCCCCCGTACGGTCTCGTCACTACCAATCGGGACCTGTTCCATTGTACAACCGAAACCCCAGAAAATCGACAAAAGACGCGTCGGGCCCTGAGCCTGGCAAAAAAACCAGTAGCAGTAGTTTAGAAGCGTGAATTCCCTACCCCCCCGTGTATTGCACCGCCGACCGTCCAGACGAACAAGCCGCCCCATCCGCCCGCCCCTCCCTATCACCCCTTCCGTTACGTTACGTTACGTCATAGATCTTCCCTCCGACTCGTTGGCCTTCCTCCACGACGACCCACCGTCCCCCCAAAAAAAACCCCCCGACTGTTCCGCGTGTCCGGTTTTGCGACGACCCGGTCCACAAACGCGCGAGGTCCTACCGGAACGGGTCAAGATGCGTGTACCGCCTGCCGACGCGGATATGCGGCGGCGCCCGGAGTTTGCGAAACCATTCCTCGCACCCTTCTTCCAAACCGACTGCGTTCGTACGAAGACGGAAAAGACGACGCAGATCGACTGGTCGAAATGGAAGGAGCAAGGCGTGGAATTCACGAGCCGGTTCCTGAGAAGATACGGGAGGAAGCTTGCACACACATACGCGACGCTCAAGCTCCAGCAGCCGGAGAACCCGAGCAACTACAAGGCTTCGGGTCTCATCTATGGACTCGTGGACTCGCATGCTAACCTGTTATATATCGGCAAGACAGGCAAGACGATGCAGGAAAGGGTCGCCAAACACTGGTCTGGCAGGAACAGCAAACAGGACCAGTTCAAGCGTCACTTACAGAACCTCCCTTCCCCGCCGTACGCTTTCGTGCTCTACGACATCCCTGGTGCGTTTTACTCCGACGGGAGTTCGTTCGACAGGGTGTCGGAGCCGATAGAGATGGCGTTCATCGCGATGCTGCAGCCGATGTTCAACACGGTGAGGACAGCCAGCGATTTGAACAGACGGAGGAAAAAGCCCCGCACTGCACCATCGTTCACAAAGGCACCGGGCAACGAACGGGACGCCCAAGGAGCTTCACGCGAGCGTGGGGAGCCGTGGGTTCACGTGGATGGCGAAGAGATACGGATCAACCAGGGACGGGGTAGATTCTTCGGCATCCGTAGGCAGTTGCAGCACCTCTTCGGACTTGAGGAGGACGCACTGCGGGAGTATGACGTGAACCCGTGGATGAAGAGCCGGGTGTACAGGGTTCGGACGTGGGTTCGGCGGTTCATGATCGAACACCTGCAGCATCCGAAGGTGGGGATCCTGGACGAGCTGCTCACTGCACGGCTTGGTGAGATAAACCACCTCGCGAAAAAGAAGAAAAGTGCGGCACGAACCCCGTGGTTCTGCATCCAACAGGTCAGCAAGCTGCTGGACGAGCGCAAACTTGCCGCTATCTTCCGCCATGATGCCCAACTCCGTGCTCTCCTCGCCGACCCCACGGAATTCATCAACACGAGAGTCTCTACGTCACTCAACCCCCCTCTCGGGGTCCTCCTTTCCAACTTCACAGAGGTTTCAAGACAGACGACCCCGGAGCCGGCCCCTCCGCCCGAAGACTGCCCGTGTCAAAAGTATCTGCTGCAAGGATACCACATTCAAGGCCATGCGTGTGGGCAAGCACACCTCCTCGACACCTGCAGCGAACTAGTTACGCTCTTCGACAAAGGTCGCAAGTTCCGCCCGGATGGCGGCGACGAAGCTATTTGTACTGAAGTGGATAGGGCGGTGGCTTTGTTCGTCGAGGGGTACTTTAATGACTCCCCGCCTAGTTTCGCCAGACTGCTGCGGGAGAAGATAATGTCGACCGTCGGCGTGACGCGTATTGGTGCCGAACCGGAGGTGACAACCACATCGCGTCGACGCCTGCGAGAACTGCACAAGGACCTCGTAATTCTCCCGGTCGACAAGAGTTCTCACGACTTCGGGTTCGTGTGTAGAAGATTCTACAACCAGGATCTGTACACGAAGGTTAACCACAGCGTGAACTACGCCCCGAGCGAGAAGACACCGGAAGAAGTCGTAGCAGATCACAAGACGTACCTGGAGCAAAAAGGGCTGAGCCCCACGAACACCCTCCCCTACCTTTATGGCACCTTGAAACTACACAAGGAGGTGATAACCATGCGGTACATCGCCGGGGTCTCCCGCAAAAACACTGTGGGCCCGGGGGAGACTTTTCCTGAACGCGAAACACGCCGCCCCGATGCAACATTTTCATCGACGACGGATGCACAGCTGGATCTAACGGGTCTGTTGAAATCAGTCATGGAGATCCTACGGAGGGAGGACAACGACCGATTCAACGCGACCGGGTTTAGATTCTTCTGGATCACGGAGTCCAGTGACGACACCGCCTTCTTTCTGAAGACGCATGTTGACGAGCTCTCGGGCCTGGTCGCGGGTACATGGGATTTCACGACCATGTACGACCAGCTGGGACTCGAGGAACTGCTGGAGGAAATCGCTGGTACCATCGACGAAGCCTTTGCAGCGGAGGCCGAACGGCTCGGCGTTCGGGTTGATGAACTGGTCCTAGTACGACCGAAGAGCCAACATGGGCCGCAGAAGAAGAAACGTTGTTTTGCGTTCATGCTGTTGACGGATCTGAGCTCACAGCAGGCAGCATATTCTGCACACGACCTCAAGGCCCTCCTCGCTTTCTGCCTGGCGAACACGTACGTACTGGTGAACGGCATCCTCATGCGGCAAATATTGGGCATCCCGATGGGCGCTAACGCCTCCCCAGACATTGCCAATCTCTTCTGCTACGCAAAGGAGAAGAGGTACATGATGAGACTCCTGGCTGAAAGGGACATCCGGCGGGCTACACTCCTCAGCATGACGCGCCGTTTTATAGATGACCTGCTCTGTTTCGGGACGAAACCCCCTCCCGAGTCCATCTACAGCATGGGGTACAAGCAGACGAATGCATGCGTAGGGGATGCGACTTTCCTTGGCATACGGATACGACATGAGG
Organism: Diplonema papillatum; assembly: GCA_030068145.1. Lineage (NCBI taxonomy): Eukaryota > Euglenozoa > Diplonemea > Diplonemida > Diplonemidae > Diplonema > Diplonema papillatum. The sequence continues at coordinate 18,993 of JAPJBO010001408.1, read as the reverse complement.
TCTCCGGCGCGTCTGGAAGGCGATACATGCGACTGTCGGTCTTGGACAAGGCGAAAGCCTACCCGTACCGCCCCCTCGCGTACACGTCAGTCCTGTCTACGGCCCCGTCAAACTTCGGTTCGAGCATCCTCATTGGGGCCCTCGTTCGCAACGGTAGGATCGCCAACAACATATATGATTTCAAGACCGAAATGAACAACACGGTCTTGAAACTCATGCGGCGTGGTTACCGGAAAAGCGTTTTGAAGAGTGGATTCCGCAAATGGCTCCTGGACACATACCCAGAGGCCAAATTTGGCGAGCATTGCGGGAAGGTGCGGAGGCACTTCTTCTGGCTCATTCACGAGGTGGAACGCACTCTATCACTGCCAGAGCCGGCCGCGATGGACCTTGCGATCGAGCGCCTTCTGGCTGAAAGACCCTTCGTGAAATACAATGGCCGCCCCCAACCTGTCCCGGAAGCTGAAGATGACGCCCCCCGATCACCGCCCACCGAAGCACCGACCCGACAGGCTGACACGACCGCCCCCCGTGAGTCCACGCGGAAAGGCCACAAGCGAAAGGCTGAAGAGGACGAACAACGGGCTTCAAAGCGACGCCGCTCGAATGTCCACAAACCGGTTCTAACAGTTGCCCCTCCATCCACGTGCTACCGATCAGACGTTTGTACACACCCGCCTTCCGTGAGGCATGATCCGACGCTGTTTGGCCCCGCCGGCCTCCCGAATCTGGGGAACACGTGCTTCTTTGGTGCGGTGCTGCAGCTCCTGCTACGGGTTGGGCCGATCAGAGAGATGTACTGGAGCCTTGCGCAGGACCTCCCCAACTGCCGTGGATTTCTCGGGGACTTCCTGGCTTACTTTGCCATGCTGTCAAGCTCTCGCGACAGTGGTGACCAGCGTAGCCGGGATTGTCGGAGAATGGGTGTCCAAGCCATCCTGAGCATGTTCGCAAACTTCTGCGATGCACGGCAGCACGATGCGCACGAAGCTCTGGTAGCGATACTCAGCGCGACTAGTGCGACGCTGGGTCCGGACGAAACGGGGACCCCCTGCCCGGGCTACCAACTCTTCGTAACATGCTTGGAGAACGGCTGGACCAGCTCAGTACGATGCAGTGCATGTGGACGCACTTCTTCCAGCAGTCAGGTAATGCAATGTTTGCAAATTCCTTGCGGAAGGAAGCTGGAAGACTCTCTCCACGTGCACGGGTTTGTGAATCCGGAGAGAGTATGCGACTGCAAGGCTGTAGGTACGGTGGTTGAAAGCATGGATCTCCGTCTGACAGCTGAATGTGTTCTGATGCAGTTTGGCATCTACACGAGAAACGGTGCCAGGCGCCAGAATGACGTGAAACTGCCCCCCTTCTTCGGACCGCCGGACCATCTGCTACGCCTCGCGGCCGTCGTGGTGCACATGGGGGAGGATACGGCTAGCGGGCACTACGTCACGTACGTTGCGCAAGACACGGGGTGGATCCTCTTCGACGACCTGCACGTCACCTCTGTCGACGACATTCCGTGGGGTGACGTTTACCTCGCGGCCTTTGTCCGGATCCCCCGGAATGCCCACGACATGACTGTCCGTGCCCCGTCACCCTCCATGGTGCTTCCCACTCAGGATCGGCTACCCGACTTGCCTGCACCCCCAGGTTCAGCCGGTAATTTGATGAGCCGGCAGTCGGAAGGATCACCTGACTCCTTCTGCCCCTTTGGTAATTCGCCACCCTGCCCGCCCTTGCCGGACTCCCAATGTCTGACACCGCATGGTCAGTTGTTTGAACAGCAGTTAACAGGTTCCCCGGTGCTGCGATGTCAACACTGCTCCGTCGAATGCACGAAGGATGGCCAGACGTTCCAAGGTCTGAGGGGACTCCGCGCGCATGAGAGACGTTGCCACCTCGCGGGTGTGAGATTCTGATCCGCGTCGTTTGAGCCTCATCGGATTCTTGATTGCTGGCTGGTCTATATTTCACTCCGCACCCGTTTACCCTGACTAACGGGAAAAACTCGAAGTGTCTGTACGAGTGAACGCACACTAACATGAGAGGATGAAGGCACGTATATGCCGCCTGGCCCTGTGCTAGGCGTAGTTTGAGGTTGTACTTATTTCCGAACAACCTACCACGAGCTTATCCACCCACACCCCCATTTTTCCCCTTTCTTTTTATTTACTTTTTCCCGCCCGATGTCGCTGATGACTAACGGACCGTCGGACCCGTCCCAACGGGGGTGCTTATGGAAGCTGCAATGAAGGCTTAGACCGGTACGGGCTACATGGCAACCCCTGCTCAACATGTAGAACGTGGGGGGCCCTTGATCACATTCATTACGGGTGTGGTCGTGGTGTCGGTCGCAATAGTCGCTTTGCTAGCCAAAGAGAGAGATAGAGAGAAAAAGAGCGCCAGAGAGAAAAGAAAAGATAACGTTATCTTCCGGAAAAGAAGGGTTACGCGAACCCCCGAAAAAATAATTACCCCCCAAAAAAAATATACAGAAAAAAAAAAAAAATAATAAAAACACAAACCGACGGTGACCCCCAAAACCTTTTTCAACCTTTCCAACACCCTTCAAGCTAAACCATTATACAACGACCCCCACCCCCACCACCAGAACCGAGAAAGAACAAAAAAAGAAGAATACTACGCACCAAACCCACCACCCTCCCCAACCCGGGCTTCCTTTTTACCCCTGCAAACCCGTGAATAGGTGCTACGGGAGTATCTGGCAACCGCTGCTTAACAGTGCTCACGTGGGCGGTGTCTTCGGACAGCACCTCGTGATGTTCGCATCACAAAACAAAGAAGACAGTGAAATGGTCGTTACCTGGTCGGGTTTCGCTCGCGACCGTTTCCTGAACAATCCTTCACTAAATCCGCGGTTAAATAACCTGGCCTCAGTGGTGCAAGCACCACGCGCTCTTCAAACCCAAGAAACATTTTCCCCCCGTTGAGACCTGCCGGCCCTAAAACGGCACAGGACTGGTTCTCCATTGACAAACGCCTTGCTTAAGCTCGGCACCCGGTTGCTTTGGCAACCTGTCGCTTTTGTGACGCCACAAACTTCGTTTCCCGAGACGTTACCATACGGCCCAACCCCCGAACACCAAGAGAGGTACAGTTTGGAAGGGACTGCATGTCAAAGCAGGAAAAGGCATATGGAAACGCTCAGAACCGATAAAGAACAAAAAAAGTCGTAACCCAACACAGGACGAGAAGGAAGGAGCAGCACCACCAGAACCGAGAAAGAACAAAAAAAGAAGAATACTACGCACCAAACCCACCACCCTCCCTAACCCGGGCTTCCTTTTTACCCCTGCAAACCCGTGAATAGGTGCTACAGGAGTATCTGGCAACCGCTGCTTAACAGTGCTCACGTGGGCGGTGTCTTCGGACAGCACCTCGTGATGTTCGCATCACAAAACAAAGAAGACAGTGAAATGGTCGTTACCTGGTCGGGTTTCGCTCGCGACCGTTTCCTGAACAATCCTTCACTAAATCCGCGGTTAAATAACCTGGCCTCAGTGGTGCAAGCACCACGCGCTCTTCAAACCCAAGAAACATTTTCCCCCCGCCCACCGACCACACGCACCAAGCCGAACCTCACAAAACAAACAAAGGTCGAAAGACACCAATCTGTACGTCCCACGGGATCGGGAAACACAAAAAGCGGCCGGTTTCGGCCGGAAAAAGAAGAAACTAAAAAGCTGACCAGTTGGGTAGTGCAGCGCCCTACCTGACTAATTTGCGGAAAAGTTCGGGTAGGGCAGGCCAGGGTGGTTCTAACAATCGACCAGTGTCCTGAAGTGGTTTCTGCAGTACATGCGCTGCTGCCGTCTTTAGCACCGGCAGCATCAACACTTCCTCTATGAGGTGTTCGAGAAGCAGATGACCGGAGTTTAAGACAAGCAGACAGGCTCGCAAAGACCGGTAGGCCGGCTGCTAGGGGACCCTGGGGAGGAGCCATAGAAAGAACTCTAGCAAAAATGATGCAGGAACCGTGAGAATTGACAAGAAGTGCTGCCCGTGCAGTTGATCTCCACCAGCCAGGGTCTTGACGGGCTCATTTTTCTTCTTCTAGCTTTGTCAGCGTGCACTGAGGAACACCCGTGTGTTAAGAAAGGTGAGAGTGTCCCTAACTTGAGCCCGAACGTAATCAGATGAAGCACAGGTGAAAAACAACTAGTCTTGTACGAGTGGACACCCCCATGCGAGTCTAAAGGAAGCGTGTTTTTGCTCAGGCCGGTGTTTGTGCAATCCGAACCTTTTTGCCCAGTCCGGCGTTTGCGCGAGCCCCTTCCTGATGCTCAAGCATCAGTCTGCCGTTTATGCGAGCCGCGCTCCGTGGAACCTTGATGTGATGGCAAGCTCGGGGTCCGTGCCGGGGGGAGGCCGGATCCCGATCTGGGGTATAAGGGCATTCCACCATCCACATGTGAACGACATTCTGCATCGTTGGCTTGCGGTTACCTCTTCGCTGTGTCAGATCGCCGACGAGAGAAGCGGTAAAGAAGGAGCCGAAGGCGATGCGAGCCAGGCAGAAAGGACTGACGACGCGAAGACGAGGGAAAGAGAAGTGCCCGCTGGCAGAGTTGTCAGAGTCAGACTCCGCGAATACAAAGTGAAAACAAGTAGGCGATCCGCCCTCTGAAAGAAGAGCCGAAACCAGACCGGAAACGGACACCGGACAGACAGATGGAACCCGCGAAGTGGTCTACTATAGGATCCCTCAACATGAGGAACCTTCAGGTGGGGTTTTAAAGGAAACAGAAACATTCCGTTTTTGTTTCCTTATTTAGCGTTTATTGTGGTTCAGAGGTTCGGTGGTATTTCGAAAAACTAAAAGCAACGGCGTTGCTCCCTCCAACTCAGAACCTTCGATCAGGAACGTCACTCGCTGACGACTGCGCCACTTCTGGCCCGGATCGGTTATCGGGTATCGGTACGGTGGATACCTGTCTCAGCTAGTTCTTGAGAACAGGTGAGGTGGTTCCTTGTGCCCCCCCGTCGCCATCCTTGGCCGGAGAAAGTTCCTCAACTCCGTTGGCAGGAATCTTTTCACCCCCCAAAAAACCTTAGCGACATGTCCTGGATAGGGGGGGGGGTGCCCTACGGCCTTCCCCAGAAGAGGGGGGTCGTAAATTTATAGGTGTTTCATCCAGCTAATCCCGAGCAAAGCCCCGGCAGGAGCGCGGATCTCCACCAAACCGGATCAGTCATTTGTTTCTGGTCTACTGCTGGAGAGCGCCCTGCCCCTGCTCGCCGGGACTGAATACCGAGTAGCAGAGCATGCGTGGGGGCATGCCAGGCTGATGCCTGAGGTGCGAGCCGCGGTCCACCTGAGGGGGGCCGTCGCGCGCCGTGAGACGGTCGATCGGCTGGATCCAGCTGAGATTCATCCCGCCTAGTGCTCGAAGTGCCATCCGTCTGGCGCCGCCAGGCCGAAGACGGCCAGGCTCGCTTCGGTTGAGATCCGCCGTGCCGCGTGCATGGCGTGAAGCTCGCCTGGTTGAGATCCGTCCGGCCTGATCACTGACGTGTAGGCTCGCTTTGGTTGAGATCCGCCGTGCAGCGTGCACGGCGTGAAGCTCGCCTGGTTGAGATCCGTCCGCCTGGTCACTGACGTATAGGCTCCCTGTGATTGAGATCCGCCGTGCCGCGTGCACGGCGTGAAGCTCGCCTCGTTGAGATCCGTCTACCCTGATCACCGACATGTAGCTCGCTTTGGTTGAGATCCGCCGTGCAGCGTGCACGGCGTGAAGCTCGCCTGGTTGAATTCCGTTCCTGGTCACGGACGTGTAGGCTCCCTGTGGTTGAGATCCGCCGTGCCGCGTGCACGGCGTGAAGCTCGCCGGGTTGAGATCCGTCTACCCTGATCACCGACGTGTAGGCTCGCTTTGGTTGAGATCCGCCGTGCAACGTGCATGGCGTAAAGCTCGCCTGGTTGAGATCCGTCCGCCAGAAATGTCGACCGGCGATTTCCTCAGACTCCTTTCCGATGGCCTGCATATGACACTTCACGTTTGATGCCTTTGCTGCACGTAAAAACCTCGAAGTGCAGCTGAGCTTCGGTGTACGAACCGTCTGTGGAAATCGCTGCGAAGGACGCCCTTGTCCGACACGGCCAAACCGATATCACGGCTGCAAATAGGGAGAGAAAGCAGGCTCTTGTGAGAGGACGGCTGGTCAGGCTGCTGTCAAGTGCCAGTCAGAAAAGTCGGTCAGAAGCTGACCGACCAGAAACGCGGAACAAAGTGTGAGCCGTAGTTCATCGACGGCGGGTGCGCGATGCCTACGAGACACTGGACGGCGACTTACACAATACTCACGAGAAGTTGTGGAATATTATCAATTTATCAATACGACGTGGGCTATCGTTTGCTTGAAACTCCGCAGTTTGCCGTCTGCGGCGACGTTTTGGCAACCCCATCACTCGTGGTACACGTGGTGTTGTGTGTGTGTGTGTGTGTGTGTGTGTGTGTGTGTGTGTGTGTGTGTGTGTGTGTGTGTGTGTGTGTCAAAGTCTATGGCTTCACGTGGGTAACGTCTGAAGCGAAGCGGTTTTGAGTTTGTGCCGTGTGCACATAGCGTCACTGACGTGTAGGCTCCCTGTGGTTGAGATCCGCCGTGCCGCGTGCACGGCGTGAAGCTCGCCGGGTTGAGATCCGTCTACCCTGATCACCGACGTGTAGGCTGAGATCCGCCGTGCAGCGTGCTGGGCGTAAGCTGGTTGAGATCCGTCTGGCCTGATCACTGACGTGCAGGCTGAGATCCGCCGTGCCGCGTGCACGGCATGAAGCTCTCCTGGCCGAGATCAGTCTGGCCTAACGGCTGACGTGTAAGCTCGTTTTTGGCTGAGGTCCACGATGCCCGTAGACGGCGTGAAGCGCCTGGTTGAGATCCGTCTAGCCTGATCACCGACGTCTAGACACGCTTCTGTCGACAGCCGCCGTGCCGCGTGCGCGGCGAAGCTCGCCTTGCTGAAATCTGTCTGGCCTGAGCACTGACGTGTAGGCTCGCTTCTGCTGCGGTCTGCCGTGCCACGCGCACAGCGTGCATGCTCGCTTTTCTGGGCGTCAGGCGCCTGTCGAGCGCATGGTCGTTGATGTGTAGGGTCGCTGCGGCTAAGATCCGCCGTGCCCCGCGCACGGCGTGAAACTCGCCTGGTTGAGATCCATCTGGCCTGGTCATTGACGTGCAGGCTCGCTTTGGCTGAGATCCGCGATGCCCGTGCACGGCGTGAAGCGCCTGGTTAAGATCCGTCTGCACGGCGTGAAGTTCGCCTGGTTGAGATCCATCTGGTCTGGTCACTAACGTGCAGGCTCCCTGTGGCTGAGATCCGCCGCGCCGCGTGCACGGCATGAAGCTCTCCCGGCTGAGATGAGTTGGCCTGGCGGCTGACGTGTAGGCTCGCTTCTGCTGCGGTCCGCCGTGCCACGCGCACAGCGTGCATGCTCGCCGTGCCGGGGGTCCGTCGGGCGCCTGTCGAGCGCATGGTCGTTGACGTGTAGGCTCGCTGCGGTTTAAGATCCGCCGTGCGCGTGCATGGCCTGGATGAGTCCATCTGGCCTGGTAACTGACGTGCAGATTAGCTCAGCATTCCCAAACTGAGCGACTCGTGCTAGCTGAAGTCGGGCCTCATACTTTCGGCTTTGCAGGATGTTGGCGACTGGGCCACAGAGTCGATGGCCCGCCATTCCAGCAGAAAGGTTCTGAAGGAGCCCGATTGTGTAGAGGCTGTGCCGTTTTACAATCCCGTCCTGAAGCACCTGTATCGCAGGTCCGAGAGCGCTAAGTCCCCGGTGGGCCAGGAGGCGTCGCAGAAAAGACGCCAGAGAAACAGCTGACGCCAAGGTCTTCGGGGGCCTCGCTCCGGCCTCCGCGGTGTTTTTCTAGTTCTAAGGCGGACAGGGTCTGGACACCCAGAGGTTGTGTCTCCTCCTTCGAGTTCCTTTCAACATCCTTTCCCATCGACACCTTCTGGGTTTGGCTTCCCTGGTTAGGCAGCGAGCTTCAGATCGGGAACGAACCCAAAGCGCGATACTGATTGTTGTTTGGTAAAACTAACATGTCTCACGACGGTCGAACCCCAACCCACCTTGAACAATCCAACCCTTAGACAGTTCTGCTTGTCTAGGTTAGGAAGAGCCAACATCGAAGGATCAAAAAGCAACGTCGCTATGAACGCTTGGCTGCCACACGCCAGTTATCCTGTGGTAATTTTTCTGCCACCTCCGGCTTCATCCCTTGCACAACTGTTCTCATCCCCTGGATGCTCTCTTTTGCTTGTTGCCAGCATTTACATTCTACGCGAAGAATTATTCTCACACTTCTTCTCACTTGGTGTGCTGTTGTTACACTCACAGCGGGTGGAAAGGCCCACTTCCATAGTTTTTTTTAAAACTTAAATTTATCTCCAAAACCAGTAGACCTATAATCCTAGGACAATAGGTCCCCCTGAATAGTAGGTCTACCCCTCCTTTAGTTGCCCCCGCCTTCACCAGTCCTTCCCAAGCCAGCTGCTGCACAACGCGGGCGATGGATTGCGTGCAGTGGTGCAGAGTGAAAAGGGAAGGCGATGAGACTGTCACTGCTGCTACCGCCTCCGTCTCACGGCAGGCTTGTGACCAGTGCAGTCACCGGCCGGTCGAATTGACAAAAAAACTGACACCCCACTTCATTCTGCATTGCAGCGAGCAGGCAGCGTCAGCTGCCTGAACACGATAGCTGAGGAAAATACGTAACAACGACGCACGCACAAGCACACGACCTGCCACCGCATATACGATACACACACTAATATTAAATTACCGACCTTCTAATCCACAAATAACGCTAATATACGATACCTTGAATGAACCTTTTACGACAAAGGTCACCCGGAGACTATGAAACTCCGGATTTCTAAGTGAACTTGCACTCTAGAAGCACGATACAACGTGAATCGCAAGACGATGCAGAATATTGCAGAATATTCTTGGGTAATCAAAAAGACTTGATCCTATCGGTGTGTTTTCTTTCCCTGAGAACTCGAACCCCGCACAGGTTTCAGACTGGCTCCAGCAGAAGATGGGATCGCACTGCAAGCGTATCTTCGTGCCACGCCTCACACTGCAGGAGCTGCGGCTGGCAGCCCTTCTGAAGATGGGCCGAAAATACCTCACTATCCTGTATGCCAACAACGACGAAGTGCTCAACATCTGGTACTACAAGCTCGGACTCGGGCTCAACGACCTCGAAGGCACCCTCGACAGAGCAACGGGTAGAGTCCTCAAAGATGATGCGGCGCGCATCGACTTAACTCTCAACGGTGCGGTTTTCTTTTTCGAGACGTTGTAATCAGGATATAGCTTGGCACACACGCCATGGAAACGCCTGTCAAATGTTGTACATGTCAGTTAGACTTTGGCGGACACTTGCCGGCATGGCGGAGAACCCCGAAAACGAATCCTGGAGCAAAGAAAACAAAAGAAAACACAAAACAACGCAAAACCCCCGGAGACTTTAAAACCCCGAAGTTTCAAGCGAACTTTAACTCTAAAAAACAAAAGCCTGCCGAGGACCAGGGGTGTATGTAACCCGGGACCCCGGACACGGGTTTTTGAAAACGCAACTTTTTCTCTAACTTTCATACAGGGATTTTTTTCTAGCTTTCACCAGTGCGCGCGGTAACAGCCGGCTTGCCGGCTGATTAAATTTTGAGCCCCGGCGAACGGTACGGTACAGTCAGGTGAACCCGTGACCAGTATGTTGACCAACATATTGGTGGCCCACGTGACTCGCCCCGCTCCTTCAGGTGCACATTCCTGCAGGCAACAATCCATTCCCAATTCATCCACCACTCAGGTACTACGCGCTGGTAAAACAATCGTACGAGTAGGATGCAGACACGGAATAAGGCACTTGTGTCGACTCAGAAAAGAATCTAGCTGCTTCTGATCGACTCTCTCACTCGGCTCAGCCCCCGCGACAGCCCCAAACTTCTGCCAGCCAGCCACCATGCCTGGCGATGCCCAGCCCCTGACCGCCCAGTCCAGCCCCTGACCGCCCAGCCCAGCCCTGAAGAAGAGAAAAGTAAAAACAGTCTAGAAAAGTAAAGCAAGACCTGCCCCCTGCGCCTGCTGTCTCCGGCTGCTTCGGCAGACGACACATACTACTACTACTACTGGTGCTGTTGCCTCAGGGCCTTATATAAAAAGTCCTCCCACGTAACCGTCCATACTGCTCGGAGTTCTCTAAAATCCCAGTTGCGGCACAACTCTTTGTGGTTGTCACTACTGTCCAGAGACTGTCCTTCGGGAAGCAAAAGAGCCATGCGAAGAAGGCGAGTGTTGGGGTACTGTAGCAGTGTGCCGGGATCATTCAAGAACGCTTGGCAGTAATCTGCAACAGCAGGGCGGACAGCCGCGGTCTTCGCTTTCTTGGCAACAGAGACAGTCTTTGTTACAGCTAAAAAGAACGTTGGCCGGCGTTGACCATGGCCACCCAATGGGGTGGTCATCGGGTCGACGGGGAGGATCACAAATTATCATGGGCTGTCATGTGATCTGTTGTGATTCCGTGTGATTTTTGTTGTTGTGGGGGAGACTGGCAAGGGAGCGGGGGGAACACATCACGGCGATGGCGGCGCTTACGGCGGCGCCATCGTCGATGCTCGACCGCCTCGGAGAAGCAGCAGAGCGGGCTAGCTGGGCAGCAGCGGCGGCTCGAAGTCAGAAGGAGCGAGGGGTGGCGCTGACACTCCTGGAGGCGGCTATCAGCCTCCTGGAGGCGGAGCAGCGGAACGAGACGAGCCAGGGGGAAGCGGCGCTGTCGCAAGGACGGCCGAAGTACCAAGGCGAGGATCGTGAAGGAGCACCGCAACAGCAACAGCAACAACAGCAACAGCAACCGCACCAGCAACAACAGCAACAGCAACAGCAACCGCACCAGCAGCAACAACAGCAACAGCAACAGCAGCGACAGCCACAACAACAACGGCAACCGCGGCAACAGGCACAACAGCAACCACAACAACAGCAGCGACAGCAACAGAGGCAACCGCAACAGCAACAACAGCAGCAGCAACAAAACCAGCAACCGCAACAGCAGCAACAACAGCCACAGCAGCAACAGCAACCGCAACAGCAACGGCGGAACCGACCGCAACAACAAGAGCAACCGCAGCAGCGGCAACATCAGCAGTGGGTAGACGTCGTCAGACGTAAGGCGACCGTGTGCGGCGTGCACAGTTTCGACTGGAACGTGCCGATCCTCGAGTCGTGCTCATTCGAGGCGAAGAAGGAGGGGCTCTGGGTCGCACCCAGCGTCGATGAGGCCGAGACGGCGATGGGCGTGGCGGTCGATGCTGCGGCGCTGGCGACAGAGGAGGTTCGGTACGCGGTGTTGTGCCGACAGCCGTTCGAGAAGAGCGAGGCGCGCCACGTCCTCATGGAAACAGGCGTGGTGCAGCGGATGCACTTGTGGACGCACGGGGACGTTCGGCAGGCCGGGAAGGTAGGGAAGGTCCGGCAGGCGGCGACTGCAGGCGGACAGAAGCCCGGGGCGGCCACGGCGGTACTCGTCCTCGCCGTGGCACGCAAGCACGCGACGGCAGAGACGTGGGCATGCGTGGAGAAGGACCCGCTCACGGCGATGACGCGTCTCTGCCGCCGGGCGGTGAAGGCGACTTCGGCGCAGACGCGCCTCGAAGCGGCCTCCATGTGGGGCGTGACGTCGCAACAGGGCCGCCGTGAACTCCTGGTTCGCGTACCTGCGGGACACGTGGACGCCATCCTGCAGGGGTCGGGTAGGGATGGCTGCTTCTGGCGACCAGTCGGGAAGGAAGCGCGCGACGCCACGCCGGTCGTCGCATTAAATGCGGACGTGACGCGGGAGACCGCGTTGGCGTTGTTGAAGAAGTGCGGCGAGGCCGGGGGCGGTGTCGTTCTTGGTGGAAGACGTCTTCTGCTGCGGGCGCGCGGCTCCGGGATGCTGGCGCGCGTGCGGGCGGCTGCTGGTGAGCACGCGGCGCCCCCGCTCGAAACGAAACTGCGGTACCTCGTGTCCGGTGCCAGGGCGCGAGAGCACGAGGCCGACGTCGAGATGCTGCTCAGGCTCGCTGGCTGGGCTGCGACGGTCACGACATCCTTCGTGAGAAGCGGCATGCGGACGTGCGTGGTGACGGGGGGTGGCGGCCCGCCGTTCCGTGTGATCGAAAGGGAAGGGTCGCCCTTCATTGTCGTCAACGACTACGACAAGGGCGAGATGCCGCGGCCGCGTTCCAAGCGCCTCGCCTCCTCCCTCCCGACGACGCCCGGCCAGAGGCGGCGCATGAAGCTGCCCGCCGCCGAAGTGCACACGGATCCGGAGCCGGCTCCGACCAACAAGCGGAAGCACGAGGAGGTGGCGCAGCCGGCGGAAGCGGGACAGTCGCTAATCCGGCGAGCTGTGGCCGGTGTGGTCGAGATGCTGTCCCCGCCGCGCCAGCGTCTGAAGGAGCCGGTCGAGGGTGAGAAGGCCGATCACCGGCACGAGCTGACCGATGGAGTGCGGGCTCCAGTGGAGTTTGAATGCGGCGATTGTCAGAAGACAATCCAAAAGGGCCGCATGCAGAGGAGGTGCGAAGAGTGCGGCGCCAGCGTGTGTGTCACGTGCTCGCGCGCCTGACTGCCGTCAAGCCACGACGCCCGCGCGGACGGCGATGCTGCGGGAGTCCGCTTGATGCGATGTGGGGATGTGCATCCCAACCCTGGCCCCGGGCGCCGAACGCTCGCCTCGACCGCCGCGGCGGCTTTCCGCCGCGGACGTCGCCGACGGCCGGCCGGCGCAGCCCGGTACGTTGCCGCGCGTGTGCTGCATCGCGCGCGGGGCGTGGGTTCCCGGGTTGCCTCGCGGCGCGGGCTTGTTGAATGTGCGTGGCTACCGTCGAAGCACGACGCCCGTAAGTATGCGTACGCCGCGGGGGAACGGCTCTTGAGGTGCGGGGACGTCCACCCGAACCCTGGTCCCCCGCGCGATCTCACTCTTGCTGCAGTCAATGTTGGCTCGCTGGCCCTGCACATTGACGAGGTGCGTGCGATGGCCCCCGCAGACGCGATTGCGGTGCTGGAGACGTCGATGGGCGAGTTGCAGCAGACGCAGGCGACGGATTATCTCGCGAGACCGTGCGCCGTCGACGGGTCGAGGTGGAAGACGCTGTGGGGGCCGCCGCAACCGCCGAAGCGCAGCAAGCACTGTCCGCACGGAAACCCGCATTCCGGGCAGAAGGGGGGCGGAGTCGTTGTGCTTGCCAGGCAGCCGGGGGTGGCCCACCTGCTGCCCAACGAATCGCTGCAGGAAGTGCGCAACCGGGTCATCCACACGATGATCGCGACGGGGGTCGGACGGATGTTCGTACACTTCTTTGCAGTCTACGCCCCATCGGGGAACACGGCAGCGGCGTCCCGGGAGCGGCTCCTGCAGACGGTCCTCTTCGAGGCGCAGGCCATGGTGGGGCAGGCCCCGGCGGTCGTGATGGGCGACTTCAACACGGACGTTGAGCGGTCGCCGGCGCTTCGGCATGCCCTCAGCAACGGGTGGACGGACGCAGCGCAGCTGCAGGCGGCGTGCGAGGGAGGACGACCGCCCAACACCTACACGGGCACGAACACGTCCGGCACGCGCATCGACTACGCCCTGATGAACCGCGCGGCCGCGTCCGCCTTTGTTGCATGCGAGACGATCGGGGTAGGGAGCGTGAGGGGCCACCGCTGCGTCCGGATTCGACTCGCGGTGCAGGCGTTCGAACAGCAGACATGGAGGTTCAACGTGCCGCGAGCGATACCCGTGAAGCCGGCAGGTAGGGTCGTCGAGGTCCCGAGGCTGGATGCCGTGTGCGCCGCCGCCCGCGAGGGGGACGTCGAAGGGGCGTGGATGGCGCTCTCCGCAATGTGCGAGCAGTACCTGCTAGACCGCAGCGGGATGCCTGCCTGTGAGAGACGTGCGCACACCGGCCGCGGAAACTCGGAGCTGAAGATGACTCGCGTTGCGGCGAGGAGTACGCCGGACCGGGGCGTGGCGTGCGAGACGGAGCTGAGGCACGGGAATGCGATCCGGCGTCTGGAGCACTACGTCTACCAGCGAGCTCGCCTAGAAGCGTCCGGACCATTCCAGGTGCCCCAAGAACTCCGCTTGTGCTGGCTGCGCTGTCTCGCCGTGATCCGTGGCGGCGGGGTCGGCGGGCCGCCCCCCTCCGACCCGCCGAGCGCAGAGGTCGCCCGCGTTTACTTGCACGACGTACGACTGCGCAGTGCGAGATACAACGCGGCTGCGGCGAGGGTACGGAAGAGGCAGCAACACGAGAGGCAGCTGACGATGTTTGGGACGGATCGCCGGGCTCTTGTGACGATGCTACGGGGGGGTCCGGGGCAGGCGGCCGATGCGGTGCGAACAGCGGACGGGCGGCTCACCGCCAACGTCGAGGAGATGGACGAGGTGCTGCAGGAGGCGTGGGACCCGATCCTGCGCATGTACGGGGAAGGACGCCCAGAGCCCGAGTACGAGGTGTTCCGCAGGGCCTTCGAGGGTTTTATTCCCCGCCGCCAGATGGACCTGCGGGATGTGACCGGGAGGGAGCTACGGGATGTGCTCAACAAGCGGAAGAAGAAGACTACGGCGTGTGGGGTGGACGGCTGGCGCTTGGACGAGCTGAAGGCCCTGCCCGACGAGCTGCTGGACGGGTTCGCGACGCTCTTCAATCTGGTAGAGGAGCGAGGGGAGTGGCCGAAGGGTATGCTGACGTCGTTGGTGTCGCTCATACCAAAGACCGACGACACCTCGCCAACGAACTTGCGGCCAATCACCGTGACGAGCTGCGTCTATCGGTTGTGGGCCTGCAGGCGTTTGCAAGACGTCATGGAGTGGCAAGAGGGCTGGGTGCTACCGACACAGCATGGCTTCCGCTCGGGGCACAGAACGGACGATGTCCTCATGGAGCTGACGACGTTGATCGAGGAGACGCTGCTGGACGAGACGAAATCGTTATACATGGTGGCGCTGGACTTCGCGAAATGTTTTGACCGGGTTCCGCAGGGTATCGTTCTCAGTCTTGCAGAGGAGATGGGTCTCGACGCGCGCATCTTGCGCCCCTTGCGCGCCATGTACCGCGGCATGAAGCGACGGTTCAAGCTGCCGCTCGGCGTGGGCTCCGAGTTCGAGGTGACAAATGGCATTCTGCAGGGCTGCCCGCTGTCGGTCATACTGATCAACGCGCTATTGTCGGTAGTGCTCCGCGCGGTTTCGGTGCGGGTGCCGGAGGTGTCTTCGGAGTCGTTGGCGGATGACGCCACGCTCCTTGCGCCGGCGGAAGCCGAGCTGCAGCAGGCGGTCGACATCGTCGCGCGGTTCTGTGCCCTGACCGGGATGCGCCTCAACATGTCGAAAACCGTGGCAATGGGTATCCGTGCGGGCTCGACGCAGCAGCGCAGGCGGCGACCGTACGCCAGCGCGGTGAAGGTGGGCGGCGAGGCCATAGTGACGGCGACGTCTGCGAAGATCCTCGGGGTGCGAACGAGTGTGGAGAGCGTCCGAGCGAGTCGGGCCAACGATGCGCGTCTGAGCGCACATGACGGTCTGATTGACAGGCTGAGTACCTCGAAGCTTCCGTTCGATGTCCGCTGCGAGGTGGCGAGTTCGAACGTTCTCAGCAGTGTCCTTGCGGGGTGCTCCTACGAGACGTACACGCAGACGCGCCTGAAGGGGCTCCGGACGCGGGTCGTAAGGGGCGCTTTTGGGAGCAGGCAGCCGTCGAGAAGCGTGACGGCGGTGCTGTCGATCCTGGCGAAGGGTCACCGTCTTGATCCGATGATTGCTCGGCCGTACAGGATTCTATGCTCGTTTTTCGACGCGTGCGAGAGGCTCCCCCGCGTGTATGCCCGCATGCTGAACATCGCCCGGCTTTACAGCCGGCACGGTGTGTTGTTGCCGGAGGCGCGCCTAGGTCCTGTCGGGATCGCCATCTCTGACGGTTTCACGGTCGCGGGCATCGGTTACGAAGGTCGCGATTTTGCGACCGCGGCGCTCGAGGGCCGCCGGCTTCTCGACATGGAGAGGGGCGAGAGGCACCACGCCATCCGGGCGCGGCTACGGCAGACTACCTGGACGCAGCTTGCGAGGCAACGACCGTCTTACGACGGTGTGCAGGCAGGGGTGGACTGCAGGCGTACGAACGAGCTGCGCCTGGCGACGGCTGACGCTGGCGAGAAACGTGCACTGGCGGTGATCCTGTCCGGGGGTGTGTTTCTCGCAGCGCGGTGGGGACGGAATGCGCGTGCGAACGGAGGGGCGGCCGGGTCGGACGGGTCGCCGAGCTCCTCGGCGTCCGTGTCGTCGACCGCCTCTGATACGACAGGCAGCTTTGACGAGCACGCCTCCGAATCCTCCTCTTCGGAACCTCAGCGTCCGCCGCTGGACCGCGGCTGCAGGGACTGCGACCGAGGCGTCCAGGACACAGCGGATCACCTGTGGTGGGAGTGCCCCGCCTACGACGAGATCCGCGGCCGTCCTTGCTTCGCCGAACTCCTGCGGGCGGACCGGGCGAGGTGGCCGTCTTGCACGCGTGTGCATGGGGTTATTGTCGAAGGAATGCGGGTGGAGGTCGCGGCCCTTCACCGCCTCATGGCGGCGGTGTACACTGCACGCGTGGAGGCGGAGCGACGCCGCCTCTCCGCGGTGCAACCGATGCACCCCTGGCACGCAGCTGCGCCGCTGCCGGCGGTGCAACACCTGTTCAACTTCGACCGCCTTCCGGATGAGCCGCCGAGATGGCCGTACGGCGGCCGTGCGATGCGGGCGCTCAAGGGCTGGCTGTCGGCACTGAGGTGGACCGACGCGGGCGAGGTGTCGTGCGTCGAGCTGGCAGTGGACTTCGAGGTCCACACCGGGGTCGACGTCCCTGCCCCCCCGGGAATACGAAGGCTCGCCGCCAACCAGAGGGGGAAGACCCTCTGGACGATGCTGTCGACATTGTGCCGCCTGTGCCGAGACCTGCAGCTGCCGTCGCCGTTGCCTGCCGAGCGGAAGGTCCGGGTGGGCTCGATGAGGACCCTGGGGGCGCCGATGCTGTGGGGGGGATTGACACCTCGCCCACGCTTCGCCGGGGGCGAGGAGACGCACGGGGTGCTGGAGGCGAGCTTTCCGCGGGCAGCTGCCGGGGACGGGAAGAACTGGGGCGGGGACGTGTTCCCGCAGTACGACGCGGCGCGGCGGGCACAGCGTTCGCTGCGCTGGGACGTGCCCACCCCTCTGCCGCAACGCCCGCGCCTTCCCGTGCTTGTACCGGCTGCGCAGGCGGACCCTCTGCTCCGCACGCAGTCGGTCTGCGATGCCTGCGCAAAGCAGAAGTGCGCGGTGTGCACTGGCATGCGAAGAAACTACAGCCTTGTAGTTGACCAGTGCTGCCAGGTGCACCACCGCCCGGACGACGGCCTGCGCATTCAGTGCTGCCGGGCGCATCGGCTGACGCGATGCGGGACCTGCCCGAACGCCGACGCGTGCTGCGGACGGGGGCATCACAGGGGTGGTGCTGGCCGCGACAGCAGCAGTGGCGACGGGGGTGGCGGTGGTCATGGCGGCCGCGGCCGTGGCCGCGGCCGCGGCGGCCGGGGCGGCGGAGACGACAGTGGCGGAGACGGTGGCGGCGGCCGCGGCACTGGTCGCGGCCGCGCACGCGGCGGCGCACGCGGTGGCGGTCGCGGCGGCGGCGGCGGTGGCGGTCGCGGCGAGAGCGACGGCCTCACAGGCCGGAAGCGGCGCGCGCCGTCCCCACCTGGGACACCTACCAGCCGTGGCCGGAGAAGGCGGACGACGAAATCGCCCCCGAAGCGCGCCCCCCCGCCAGCAGGCAGGAAGCGACCCGCGCCTTGCACCCCCACGACCTCTCCCGCAGCCGCGCTGCGCGCACGACGACGACGCGCCGATCTCGGCGACGACGGCACTGGCCTCGCCGGCCCGAACACACCGCGCCCACCCGGCCCCGCCCGGCCCTCTTCGATGGCAGGCCCTGACTCGGGCCCTTTTTCTGATTCTGGTTCCGACCCTCCACGGGTCACACAACGATCGCGCCCTCCCGCCGGCTCTTCCCGGCTACTCGCCTCCGCATCGCGGCGTGCCTATCGGCGCAAACGAGAAAGCGAAGACTCCGATTCCTTTTCGGATTATGAGATCGTGAGCAACTGCCAACAACAGTTGCAACCGACTAGAGTTGCGCCGCGCCGAAAGCGCGGAAAAAGTGACCCTTCTGGAGTCACGTAGCGAAAAGCTGGCATAGTGTGGTACTCATTTGCATGCAAATGACTCCCCACTAACGCAACAAGACGACGATTTTTTGTGATTTTTACTGATTTCTTGTGATCTAGAACGATTTTCTGTGAGGTCGTCAGCAGGCAGATGCTGTAGTGCACCTGTTTTAGCGGTTTACCTGTGGGCAGTTTTTTTTAGAGAGTGTTAACACAACCACATTGGAAAAAAGAGGATGATTTCAGCACCACCATGGACCCAGCCAATGTCGCAGCTGTCGCGCCCCCTGCCGAACCGGTTACGCACGTTGCGGTCACGTGCAACGGTATCCAGATGAGTGTGGGGTACATGGATTTGGCAAATCTGTTCTCCAAGCTCGAATTGTTGGGAATGGAGCTTTCTTCTGGGACTGTATTCGGTTACGACGGTGACGAGTGGGTATTGTTGGGACCCGGTATTCCCTTCTCCTCCTTCAGCCGCGTCGACGATTCCCGTTGTCCCTTTCCTGCAGACGTTCTCGGTCGGAGTCTCCACAGTGCATGTCCCCTCAGCACACGACAACCTGTACGCGCAGCAGATTATTTGGCGCAGGAATCCGCAGACGAAGGTATCCCGATAAGCATACAAAGCCTGACGCAATCAGCGCATCTTCGTTCACTTCGCATGTTGCCGATAGAGGCGAACATCTGCACGTAATTGGTCTACGAGGAGCTGAAGTGCAGCACCGCTGTCACCTCATTC
>JAPJBO010001407.1:0-46093 GCA_030068145.1 Diplonema papillatum | reverse complement strand
TGTCGTGGTTGACTCTGAGACTGCGATGTGGCGGGCACAGACTCGTTGATCAACATTTTCGCAGGGTGCAGTCCACGTTGTCGACACAGATCACAGATCTTTGAATTCCGTTGTAGAATATCATCAGGTTCAAGGTCCACTCGACATGGGCAGTACAGGACATCCCTCCCTTAAACACGGATGACAGCTTGATCTCACTAGCATTGTCTCCCTCGCCCACTGTACTCGTAGCAGCCTCCTCAGGAAATGTCAATGTGCAATGTGTTTCCTCGATGAGTTGAGACAAGGCACCCTGGTGAAGCTTGGCTTGGGATACACTTGCCCGGAAGATTCCGCGAAAACACATTAGGCACTGAATAGGCTGGTGCAGATTCTGTATCTTGATGAAGGCCGATTGGTGCGCCTCGGGGCAGCGACGGTCTGAAGGTGTCCTCGTGACGGATGTCAGCTTACATACTTAAACACCCCCTCAAATCTTCCTCAGCAATTCTCTCCTATTTGGGCTACAAGTGTTGGGCACTCGAGGAGTCGACAATGAGAGGACATCTTGTTGTTGTGTATCCTCGCAGCTCCGCAGGTTGACAAGGCGCGGGGATGAATTTGCTCCACCATGGGCCTTCCAGAGTTCCATACTTCTCCCGGACGTACGCAAGAAGAGATGCCTGCTCGGCTGCGGTATCCTCATTTAATACAACCACGGGTTGTCTGCTGTATTGAGCGGTCCCAAGACGGGCTTTGATAGCCTCCAGAGCGTTCATACAGCGTTCACAGCGTTATCTGTAGCTGTGGCCTGGTGCTGTTCTGGACACACTGAGAGCGCGTGCTTTAGAACCCTTCCACAGCACGACGAGACACAGGCGAACCGACCAGTTTGTAACGTAGTGGTCACTTCTTGTGCAAATTATCTTTTTCTTGGATTATCTTTTTTTCCGACGGTTCTCAGAAATCTGTACGCACGCGGGACCAGAAACAAAAAAAAAAGTCAGAGCACCCTTAGTGGAGTTACACACTGCACTCTAATTAATGGGTGTAGCATGTGTGGCCCTCTAATTTAGTGGTCATCTCCCACTCCACCCAGTGTTCTTCAAATGCAAATAAGCAATTTTCCTGGCTCGCGTAGCGAGCCGGGAAAAAACGGTATGGTACACCAATCTCCCGGGTCGCGCAAACCCGAAGAAACGGGTTTGTCCATCATCCCCTCCTTACCACCTGTCGCGAAGGCGCGGTGCGAACAGAAGCTGCCTCACACCCCCCGACCCATTCGATACATTGTGCTCGCTGAATTCTTCGAAAAGACCTGCAGCCCAGGAAAGGACTCAGCACAGCGCAACGCGACGTATCTTCACGACGAAGCTGATCCCTGAGAGGCCCTCGAATTGCACATTGGCTGGGCCTGGGTGGTGGTGCAGTGCCATTTTTTTTTTTCTTTTTTTCTTGGCGGCCTTTCCGAATTTGGACTGACAGTCCAAATGTGGATATAGAAGCTAATCCCCTGCCGGGTTTTGTGTTATTCTTGATGGCAGGCGCAAAGGGTTTTCCGCACTCAGCCAAGAGAGTTTCGGCTGGCTGGAATTATTGCGGTGCCTTCAGCAAACGCGACACAATTTTACTCCTACACCGTGATCGACACGCTTATGCATGTCACTGGAGGGGTAGATTTCAAGCGAAAGCCCTTTGTTTCGCAAAGAAAAGCACTGCGGATGCAGCGACGGTTACCCGTCAATCAGAAAGTGACAGGGTGCGGTGTCGGTGTCTGCTAGGTACGTAAGCAGCCACGCCTATGCCACGCACAAAACCTGAACTTAAGGCAATAAAGGACAGGACAGAACGCGGCGAAGAAACGGGAAAAGACAAGTTCCCCACCTGAACCTCGTACCCACTCAGGTGACCCCTTCTTCATCCCCTACCACGGGTTGTGGTAGTAATGGTGTTCAATAGTGAAGGACCGATGGGTGCTAACCCCGATATCAGTTTTAGTTAGAATGCAAAGAATCTGTGGCAATAATCTGCATCATCAGCACCGATATCAGACAGACAGAAGACGTCACTAAAATTTGAAGCTTCGCGCAAGTCGAGGCTTCACGCCACTCCATCGCATGCCTTCATACTTTCCAACCATTCGGTTCGACCACACGCTTTCTCGCAGTGGTGATGATTTTTCGACCCGATTCTTCGGAATCTGGGCGGGGGGGGAGCGCAATGCAAGAGCATGCTTGGAATGCTTCTGTGCAACACCGCACCGGTCCTGCCTGCACCGTGTTTCGGTCGTTTACGCCGGACACTTATGGCGGCGTCAGCGCAGAACCTGGTGGGGGGGGGCAAGGAAGAGTATTTTATTATATTGTATTTTATTGTATTTTATTTTACTGTATTTTATGTATTTTTCAGGCCCGAAAATTTGAAAAAAAAAATACACGTGGTATGGTTCAATTTTGATGGGCTGTTCGGATTTTGTCCACAGAATGTCCACAGACCAAAAATGTTCAAAAATGCATTTCGGCGCGAAAATATCAGCCAGCACAGCGTTTTGAACATTTTTCCGGGCGAGAAACACTGTGGAGGGCCCATCCTTGGGGGTGCACAGGGCGGGTGCGTGTTCCCTTGTTGAAAAAAGTCCAAAAACCTCAAATCACGTTATTTTGTTAAGGGTTCCTACACGGTGCACGAGTAAAAGTGAAAAAGGTGTTTTGACTAGTCATTTTACTAGTGAAAAAGCATGACTAGTGCACTAGTAAAAATGACTAGTGCACTAGTAAAAACACTAGTAAAAATGACTAGTGCACTAGTAAAAATGACTAGTGCATAGTCAAAATGACTAGTGTCCTAGTAGAAATCCACCTGTTCCGAACCGAAATCTGGGCTATTTCGTAGATTTCAGAGGGTCCCACGGCACAACTGTGTCCTACCGTTGCGCTCACAACCGTGTTCGGAATAATGTTGGACCGGGAAAAAGTCGAAGTACTTTTCAAAACCCCCAAAAGTCCAAAAAGTTCCGGTTCAAATATTTTACAGTAGGGTTCACGCCCACAAGGAAGTTTAGAATCCAAGAATACGATAAGATATGATACATGTGGTGTCTACAGTCAAGGGCGCGCCCAAGTCCGTTAACAGCGCCCTACAACTTGGGAGGTCGCTACTTTAGCCAGACGCAGAAGGTGGCGAGTCGCTGAGCGTAGTCGGCACGCGGCGTCGCCGGGCCATACGGAGCAGGGCCGGCGGCATGCCGCGGAAGGACTCGACCTCGGCGAGCTCGCAGTGAAGCGAGCGTCGCTGAGTGAAGGCGACGTCCTGGCCGCCGAGTGGCGGTCACGCGCGTTTTTGACGGTGGATGCCGACGACAGCGGGCTGCTGGCGTTCAAGGAGTTGATCAAGTATAGCCGGTCCCGGACGTCGTGTTCCGGCACGTGGTCGGCGACGGGGGCAATCTCATGAGTCGCCCCGCCATGCTCACCCGAGCTGCTTGTCTACGCGACCCAGGCTACGCCCATAGTCATGATCGTGCAACCACGAGTTTTAAGGACGAACAGAAACTAAAGGTAACCTGAACCAATTTGGACGCGTTTGCGGCCCGGAATTCGGGAAGCTTTGGAATGTTCGCACAATCTGCCGGTCCCATCATTGGTGTAACGGAAACATGAAACGAGTGCAAAAGCTGCTTCGGTCAGACTTCAAAATACCGCCAAAAAGTGAAAACCCCAGGGAAAAGTCCACAACTTTCAGAACCTCCAAAGCCCAAAACTTTAACTCTAAAAAGTCCAAAAAAATTCCGGTCCAATATTTTTCCGAATGCGGTTCCCAACGCGATTCCTTACTGTGCGATAGACGAAAGCTGGGGGTCATGTCTGCCACGAGCGTCATTCAACAAAGCCAGTTCTGCAGGAATAAGTTACGATTACTCGTCGGTTTGTGTTTTGCGGCTGAACATGCAGAACTGTGGTCGCTTTTTTGGTGGGCCACCCCGACTCTTTACCCACAGGAACCGGGCTGAGTATTGAGTTCTAGAAAGTGCAAGTGCCATGAAGGCAAGCGAGCACCACAGCTGAGGGCGGGGAGTTTCTGGGAACTTGTCGCCTACTGGGAGCGTTATACAGTGCCTGCCTCATGCTCTTCCGCACTTACTACTAGTAGCTCTCAATGCCCGATAGACAGTGCGTTGTGAATTCAAGCTAATCCGAGGCGGTGACTTTTATTGTCGTTGTGAACAACCGAAGATGCGAAAGAAGCTGCTTTCACAAATAGTACACCGGCTACGCGATTCACCTTACTGTGCGGTAGACCCGACGAGTAGAAACCAGAACCTGCTCGTGTCCCACCCGACGGAAGCTTTGAGCAGTTGATCGGTGGGCTCAATGGTCGTTAGCACGTCCCGAACGACAAAGAAACGTGACTTCCAGGCATTCGAAATGCCTGGACAAAGCACCACGACGTGTTGACTGGCACACAACGCGCGCGCCACAGGCTACAAGACTGGTTTTCCGCGGCGGCGTGAAAGAGGAAGCACGCAATGGGAGAGTGCCTCCAACACTAGAAAGCGGAGCACATAGCAGTGAGCAACGACACTATTTGTGGAATGTGCGCAACACAAAGCCTTGCATGCAAACAGTTCACAGGCGGACAAAGCCAGCACCTGTTGCACATTCATGTTGGGAAGCTCGGCAAGAATCGTGGGTTTTAGGGAACCCACTACTGTAAATGCACTGTGTCCGGTGCGATGCCATCTACGGACCAGAGTTTGAATGTGGTCGGAAGCCCGCATTATTCCAGTGTCTGAAACCTGTCACGACATGTCTCTGACCTCACCGTGCAGGGATAGCACTGTCGTTTGCACTATGTTTGCTAAGCCATACAAGCTCAGGGACTTTCCCAAGAAACCAACCAAAACCCTCGCAACTCGGCCTGTCTCGCGAAAACTGGGGTTGCCCAGGTGGTTTGTGGTGTCTGGGCACCGGTGGTCACGGTAGTGCCGTGGAACCCCTCGAAAACTCTCAAAACACCCAGGACTTGGGTCCAGGTTAGGTGGATTTTGTCTAAATCACTAGTCATTTTTACTAGTGCACTAGTCATTTTTACTAGTGGCACTAGTCATTTTACTAGTCAAAATTTTGACTAGTAAAACCACTAGTCAAAGTCAAAAAAGTCCTTGACTAGTGCACCGTGTAGCCCTAGGGGGGGGGGGGGGGGGGGGGGGTTGGGTCTTAAGGCTTGTTATCGGCAGTGACCAACCCGCCCCCATGTATAACAAGTGCCACTTGTTAATAACAAGTGACACCTTTGTAACTAGTGATTTACTAGTAAAAATTTTACTAGTAAAATTTACACTTTTACTAGTAAAATTTACAAGTGCACTAGTAAAATTTACTAGTGCACTTGTAAATTTACTAGTGCACTTGTAAATTTTACTAGTGCACTAGTAAAAATTACAAGTGAATTCAGGTGTTTTTCAGTCCAAAACAGTGTATTATAGGGGGTTTTGCGTGAAAAATTGCGAGATTGAAAACTGGGGAGGTTTGGTCGATGTGCACTACCCCTCGGACTGAGTTGGGCAGGGTTGTTGGGAGCCTTGATGGGAATCATCTCCCCTGATATACAGCCGCGCCGTTGAAAAAGGATGAGAGGAGCAGCGCGCACCCAACTGGAACTGTACGCACTGTCCAGCCCCTTTACCCTGAGACTTTTGTTGAGCTAGTTGACAGCTGCCGAGGAAAAGCGTCTACAAAATGAGAAGAAACGGAGGCAAGAGAGACGCACTGTGAGTGGTGTCGTGCCAAATTCACAACAGTGAAACACACTCTACAATGGCGACGTGAGCGGGGAGCGGGGAACCCTGGGCAGAAGCGGCCACCTGACTGTTGCGAATACTTCCAGTCGGTCCGAGCATGCCTGCCACTTCCCGACACGCTTCGGCACGGAGGCTTTGCCCAAGCAGGGATCTTGACATTGTTGTTGCCGCAGTGAGGAGTTCCACACAGCCCATCAATGTAACACTCGGGCTCGACCATAATAGTCAGAAATTTGTGAGGTTTCGTAAACATGAAAAAGCGGAGGAGGCAGCAGGAAGAGTGCTGAACGGACGAAGCGTCTTTGATGTGGATCAATATGTATGCGCCCAAGATGCCGCCGGCCTAGTGCAGATGGAAGAGATCGGCAGGTTTGCACGGGGGACCCTCGAGCATCAGAGGAACCGCAGACTCCGAGAGCGACTAAACGCGCCACAGAGCAGCATCAACGGCAAGACGCTGCACCAACTCCGGAGGTCCAGCGGAGCAGTGCGCTAGTGAGGCAATCGATTCTACAAAACGGCACAACGGAGATATGTGGTTTAGGAGGGTGCAACGAAAAGGCCACCTCTCAACACATTCTGACAGTGGGCGACACAGCGCACCTTAGATGGTTTCAGCCGGAGGCGGACCAAAGGCCGGTGTTCGGGCACCCACCCGAATGCAGGCCCTGGACGCCTATGCGAAGGAACCACGCGGTAATCCGGAGTGTGGCTCTACGCGTGCCAGCTGCCCGGGAGACAAGTGCGCTGAATGGGCAACATGGGCCCTACAAGCATAGGAAGAAGGTGAGAACGCAAGCACGGCAGCGGCAGCAACACCCCAAGAATCAACGATACAATAAAATGAAGCAGTAGGCACACCGCGTTCGTTCCCAACACCCCGACCCGACCAAGCAACCGCCAAACCCCAAGAAGTACTAATCTCACGGCAACAGCCCAAACAACTTCCCCTAGCACCCTCGTGTGACAAGAATCCTTCAGCCCTCGAAACCTCCCGTGGATCCATACCATAAGCAGAAGAAAGTTGGACCGAAAATATGTTGGACCGGACAAAAGTTGGACCGCGGACGACCAAAATTGGACCATTTTGTCCGGTCCAACATATTTCCGCCCAGGCACGTATCCACTTAGGCGGGGTTGGGTCGATGGGCATGAGGTAAAAAAATGTCCCGTGACAAATGGGTAGTCAGGCGCAAGAGATGCGTTGGGTTTCTTCTTGAGCGTACCAAGATCGTCGTTTATTGGCGGCTCATACTTTTTCCTTCACTGTCAGCCAACCTCGAGCCACCTCGTTTGCACTCTGCATTTTTGCGTTTGCACTCTACCAAAGCAATGGGACAGACGGTGGACGCATCTTGGTCCACCCTCGGCACTGACCAACCGCAACCGGTCGCGATCAAACATCCTTCCACGCAAGGAAGATCTTGTGATTCCACCACAGGGCCATGGCGACCAATGGCTGGACCATGGCCAGGGTGCTTCGTTGCAAGTTGCTGGAGGGAACTCAGCGGGTTACGCAGCGCCGCGCAGTGTTCGGGAACTCCTGGCGGCGGACCCATGCGCGACTACGGAGTGGAGCGAGTGCTGGCCAGCCGCAAAACTGCACCAAGTACACAGAACCCCCCGAAAAAAGTTGGCCGGACAAAAGTTGGACCACCAGAGCCCAAAATAGGTGAGTTGGACCATTTTGTCCGGTCCAACTTATTTCCGTTTACGGTATTTGCCCTTCAGAGTTGACCGCACTGTAGCCCACGGCTCAGTCCAAAAAATGGATGCCAAGCCTGTCCGGCATAAGACGCACGCAGGCAGAGATATTCGTAACCTCCTGGGCCAAAAGCAAGATACCAGAGCGTCTTTTGCCGTGCAACTCTATTTCTGGTACCAGGACGTACCTGTGCACGACTCTGCTCTGAGAGGACAAGAACGCCTCCTCCCTCGCGCTCCGTCTCTTCCGATGTTATTGTCCCGTGTTCCCACCGCATCGAGCCACAGGGGGGTCGTGTTCGAGTGTTCATGTTTGCCTTGGAGTGGGGAAAATCTGGATTGACGCGGTCTGCCTAAGCGCGGGGCTCTCAAGCACTGGGTTGACACTTTGCTCTGCTCTCCCAGCCCCATTTTGACGAGTTAGGTGAAAAAGAAGCCGGTTCTTCTGAATGTGTGCTTCACTTGCCACAGTTTCTTCTTGTTTCACCCCAAAACACCTGCCAAAACACGTGAATTCACTTGTAAATTTTACAAGTGCACTTGTAAAATTGACTAGTGGCACTTGTAAACCTTTTTCACTTGTAAAACCACTAGTAAATTTACTAGTGAAAGCCTTTACTACTGCACCGTGTACTTGGAATGGATATGTGCTCAGCACCGCACTGGTCCCGTCCACCGTGGTTCGGTCCTTTAAGCCACGGACACATAAGGCGGACCATCAGCGCAGAACCCGATGGGTGGGGGGCCGTTGTGGATTGGTCTGGCTTGAAGGAAGTTGGAAAGGGGGAGAAAGGATTTGAAGGTCTCCGTCGTTTTCTTTTTGGGGGACGGGCCCTTCTCTTTCCCGCTCATTGTGCAACGCTGGGTCTAGGATCACCAGCAGTGTGGCTGCACTGTACCGGTTGTGGTGCACAAGTCATATGACTACTGTCAGTAGTAAGCACTCTTCAGTAGTAATATCACGTCAAATCAGTAGTAAGCACTTTTCAGTAGCAATATGACTGGTCATAACGCTGGTTTTCAAATGACGAGCGCGCCGTGCAACTTCCTCTCTTGATCCCCCAAAACGCAAGGAACGTCGTAGGGGCGGGGTGTCGGGCCCACTCCACGCAGGGTCCCCCGCTCCTGTATTCTTGTGTTTCTGGTCCCGTCTCTTGCCTGTGTCCCCTACTTGTTCTGTATCAACTCCTTCTGTTGCCATTCGTGTCGTGTCCGGACGCTGGCTGTTATTCCCCCGCGTGCTCATGGGTACAGGTAGGCTTGGGAACGGGTGTGTGGTTACGATGAACGGTTGGGTACACTACGAAGATACTGGTTCACCTTGCCCGTAGGTTTGCTGTTGTGTGCGGATTCTCATGTCACTGTGCTGCGTTGGAGCCTGACCAATTTCCAACAGGATCATGCATGACCGGTCGTTTTCGTAACGCGAACACTGCACAGGATGCAGCAGCCGGCATGCAAGCATGCAGCAACCGGCATGCAAGCATGCAGCCGGCATGCACACGTTTTTGCGAAGGGGTCGAAATCCCCATGCAACACCGCTAGCACCGCAAGATGAGAACAGCAGCCTGGGCTGATGGAGAAGCTGGCAACCTCCCACGCTCTACCTCACCCTTCGGAGCGGAGGGCCGTAAAGTTTGAGGGCACCAACGCGGTTCAAAAAGCTCGGGGTATGAAGTTTGGATCAAGAACTTCGCAAACGAAGTGAGAGAAGTTCTCGATGAACTTCGGCATGGGTTGCCGCCTGCAGCACGCGAATTGCAGGTTCGCTGCGGGCAGCAAGTGGCGTACGCGTGGTACCCTACTTGGTGCGTTTGAACCCCTGTTTTTGACAGTAACTGCCAGGTAGTTGACAGTAACTGGTATGTAACCTTTGGGGAGGCAGGAATTTTTGGCACTTTTGTACTTAGCAAATTTCACCGTTCTGGGGTCGCCAAAGATTTCACCCATTTGTCGCCGAATACACCCTCGGGTACCTGTCGGTCTGCGGGATATGGGAGCATGAATGCGAGAAGCGTGAGTAGAGAACGACCCAGATGGGAACACGAATAGACAGGGGGTTGCAGTGGGAAACATGGTGCAGGATTCGTGTTTTCCTACATCCATGAAAGCTACTCCTCCGTACATGTATGGGTAGGGTGAGAATATCGTAGTTTGATGTTTTGGGCAGAATACTGCCTGATGAAGGTCTGCCCTCATACAATGCACATCCAGGTAGTCATCGTCGGCGTCGTTGTCGCCGTCGTCGGCGGCAAAAGTGTCACCACCATGCATCCGCAGAAACAGTCGGCTGCCGAATGTCTGCTGATTTTGTGGTTAACCCCGCACCTGAGTGGGTCGGAAAAGGCACAAATCTTTGACCCTGCATGGTACAGTGAAGACGAGTCAGGGCGAGTAGCGACTCGCCCGCCACCTCTGGCCCGGATGGCAGTAGACGACAACACGCTGGTATTCTCTGTTTGGCGCACCGCATGATTTTCCTCCGTTTCATGATCACTCGGTTCTTCCACTCTTTGAGCGGCTTCCAAGGGGTGCACGACTTCAGTACACCACGTGAAGGCAGGCCAATCATTCCGTACACCACGTGAAAGCAGGCCGATGCCACCCAAAAAAAAGTTGACCAGGAGACCGACAGCAAAACTCTCTAAGTACAAAAGTGTCCCAAAAATAATTTTGACCCGCTAGAACAAGCTTGGAATGGTAGGTGCGGACGCCGTGTCCTTGTCTGCACCGTGTTCGGTTCGTTAAACTACGGACACACTAGGCGATCCCTCATCAGCAGGAGGGTCTGCAGACAGGCTAGCGATGTGGACCGTTTCGGGGGGAGGGTAGAATGCTTTCTACTTTCGCTCGTCCGGACTCCTCGGGTGTTCGCTGTGTTCTTCCTGACACATTTACGAGGGTAGCTGTTGGACAATCCTTCACTTTCGCGCGGCTAAAAAAGACTCAGCGCAAAGGTAATGAGCAACGCTTTGTTCGCAATTCACACCTCAATGCTGCCATCTGTATCCTGGAGCGGGAGCGCTGATCAGTTCGTCGTACGCGGGTCAACCTTCCAGACGGAACGGGAAAACGACAAAACTAATCTTCTTGGTTTTTGAGGGGGGTTCCGCTTTTCGTTCCATGATCCTCTTTGCTTGCGACGGTTGGCATCACAACAATATTAGACCGTTTCGAGTTTTATTCTTTCGCCGCGCAAATTCCTCTGCTTGAAACAGAACTGAGATTCCCCTTGATACCTTCACAGTACCATTTCGTTTCGAAGCTGACTCGCGTTATGGCTTATAAAATACTCGGAAATTGCATTCGATGCCAGCTTCGTTCATCTTCTGATTTCACCCCTCCCCTCCTGATCTCCTTCTCGGCGCTTGGCAAGTGCCCAGGGTTGTCTTTAAGATGGCCACGGGCAGGAAGCCAAAGCCCCCATTGAATTGACTGACTCCCGAGTTTCGCGGGGACGTCCGTGTAGAATTCGGTGTGTGTTTCTGCCCGACCAACGACGCATTGGAAGATTCTGTGACATCTCTTTTTTTCGCTTGGTCTGCGATACAGGAAAACATGTAAAGAACCCCCAGTTTTTTTGGCAGGCCCGCCCAGCATGCCATGCCAGGACTTCGACCAAAAATGCGGACATAAGTCGAGGGTGCGCCAACAATTTCACAAAAGAGATGCGTAGTTTTTGTTGGATGAGAAATCTCATCCAGAGGTACCCAGAAGTCCGCGGTTTATTCTTCTTTCGGTAGGTGCGGAGACGGGTGCCAGTTTTGGTTTGCAGAAATGGGAGAGCGCGCTACTCGTGCGAAACGCAGTTCACTCGTTGCATCGACAGCGTAGGCCAGTTTTCTTGGTGGGGTTCGGTCAGGATGAAATCTTCAGTTCCTGGCGCTAGAAAAAAGCACTCCCCTGTGTGAGCACGTCGGAGCGTCTGTCACAATCCTTCCCGCGTCAAATGGAAAATCGATCAAGGATGCCAAAGGTTTCGAGCCTGACATAACTTCGGACTTTCCTGCCAATGTGACGCCTCAGGATACTGGACTTGGAAATACGGGCAAAGGCGAGTGGGCAGGCGAGGAGCGACTACGATTCTTTAGCGGGGCAATGACCTTGGACAAGTTAGTGCTCGGCGAAATAGTACTACGTTTCTAAGATCTTCCTCTTATACTGTATTCCTAAACAGGTTGCCCGAAAAAAAAGTGAAATGGCCCCCCTGGGAGGGTCAGGTTTTTTTTCCGGGCAACATGTTTTGAGGTCGACACAAAAAGAATACGGTCGCATTTTTTGCGACGAAAAACATGATTTTCGGTACCAGGCAGGGCTTACGCTCCGTTTTCGGTCTCAGAGAAAATACGTGTAGTCCACATGTGGACGCGGTTCGGGGGGAAAAAAAACCTTTCCCTATGTGCGGCGGGCAAAAAAAAAGCGCCACTACGGACTTGGCTGTGCAACACTTGGCGGCCTTGGTCGTTGGTGGCACTCCTCGGCCGACCGAAAGCAAGACTTTTCCGAGCGGCTTTGGCAGATCGTGGTGTGACCTTGCGACGATGACTTCTGTGGTTTGAGAGGGTGCGCCAAGCCTTGATGCTTTAGATTGGGAAACGGTAGCCACTTGACCTGGCAGTACCACCGAACACGTGAAGCTTGGCTCCCGTGTAGCAGGCTTTCCCTGGTACCGTGGTCGCGGGTGTCTCTGCATTGGGTGAGGTGCGGTCAAGCAGGGGGGGTGTGGTGACACGGGAAGCGGAAGAGGGGACAAGAGGAAGGGCAGCGGGTGGTGGATGAGGTTCAGAGGCGACGGCCGAGTATCGAGACTCGGCAACCGCGAATCGTACGCGATGAGGCTGACGAGTATTGTGCAGACGCCGATTCACCCGGCACTTGAGATGCACGTCAACCTGATGTCTCTCTGAGGCGGGAACATGGCCGGTCTCAACAAAAGCCATAAATAGCGAGCCAGCAGGCTCGCCATTTAGCTTGGCCGCGAGCAGACGGCGAAGAAGGCGGCGACAAGGTGTGTGCCGTTACGGGATACATGTCGGCGTCCTACTCATGGGGGACCCAGGTAGGCACTCTCACACCTCAAACACAGGGCAAACCACCAACACAACGAGACGTTCTGTCAACTCGTCGAGTGTCTGAGTGGTGAAGTAGCTCATCCGAGTGTCTGATGAACCCCTTCGATTCGATGGTCGGCTTAGCTGACACGCCACCACTGGAGTCACCTGCCTGAGTCTTCTCCTTTCGGTCGAGCGGGCCTTTCCTGGGCCCCGTGTCCGATCGCCGGTGAGCCCTTCCTGGGCCCCTGGACTTCCCTGCATGTGGACCTACCTAGGTGGAAGCACATGTGGAGAAAAAAAAACCCACATGTGGATTTACATGTGGATCCACATGTGGAATAACACCTTTTAAGAAGGCCGCGAGAATCGGCTGAGCCGGGAGCTACCGGAGAAGGTGTGTATGTGCTTAGGTATTACAACCTGGTTCGATTGCGGGATAATAAAACCTCAAAAGACTGCGTGTTTTTCCCGTTCAAAAAAAAAACCCCAAAAAAAATTAACGTGTGGAAATCCACACGTTCCACACGTGGAGCGTAAGCCCTGGTACCAGGGCTTCGTTAATGAAGGGCCCATTTCGATCATAAAGGAACGAGCCCTACTGCCTTGTCCGGTCGATGCGGACAGCTGAGCACTACGGACAAGCGAGGCACGAAAGAACCCTGACGTGCGTAGGGGGGTCTTCAAATGTCTACGAACCAAATAAACAACACACGGAGATCGAAGGAGAGGGGCGGCAAAAAGCGGCAAAAAGGTATAACCTGTGGGATTCGTTGTGGAAAGACGAAAAGGGAAAGGCTTGGCGGGAATCTGTATCAATGTATTTCGAGTTCAGTTCTATTTTGGTTTTTAAGAAACGAAAGGCGGCACTACGCGACGCACGCCGCAAGAACCTGAATGTTGTGCTTGTGTGCGATAGGGCGGGCAGGGGGGGGAAATATAGGGAAAAGCTTCAAAGTTTGGCGAAGCCCGCTAGATCGATCAACAAAAGAGGGTAGCTAGAAGCCTGCCGAAAGAGACGCAACCGCGGCACCTCGCAATTGCATGAAACCCCTGCTTCTGTGGTTTTCTATTCGATTTTCGTTCAAACCAGGTTCTCCGCTTGTAGCACCAAAATGGCAAAGCATGCGTGTGCCTGGCACGTGGACTTCGGGAAACACTCGGGAATCCACTGATCCCTTTCTATCCTTTCAGCGAAGCGGTCGCCCACATGGCGACACTAGCCTGTGCGCTGAGAGACCCCCGTGTGAAGCTCCGTGCATGATTCCTGGGGGAGACACTGCACGTCTCTCCCAGGGTATGAATCTACTTTCTAAGCGCGAAAGGTGGGCCGTCCACTTGACCGGTCATTTCCTCAAACCGACAGGACTGCCCGACCGGCCCCAGCAACTGACCGATCTACTGTACAGTGGTGCAGTGTCAATGACTTTGAGCAGCCCCGTAGACGTCCTCCGCGAAAGATGTTGAGATGTTTCAGCTTTGACTGTGTGACAAGATCCTGGCAGGGGGTATTCAACAAGGCTGCGGAAAAGATTTCGCAACCAGCCGCAAGGATCGGCTGGGTGCTGCACGCGGACTTCAAGGTTGAACCTCAACATAGTCCACACAAGGGTCATCGTTGTTGCTTGGTTGTATGTGGTTTTGCTTGGCTTTGTTTGTCTCTTACGGGGGTTCGGACACCATGAGGTGGAGCGAGACCCATAGTACTGATGGGAGTACCCACAGGCACCAACCCTGGAAAAGGGTCTAGCCGAGTGGCAATGGAGCCAAACCACGTTAACATGTTGACAGGTACTGCGAGCTTCAACACTCCGAGTGCTCTGAGTACGGACCCAGGTCCTTCGCTCGCTCTTCGTCCTGCCGTACCGCAGGTGCCGGGGGAAGGAAAGAACTTCCTCCGGGACCACTTTCTGGAGATCTAGGACTCGCAACAATAAGACGAGATCTAGAGAGGATGTGTGAAGTCATTTGCTGTAACAACCAGAGATACGTACCAGATCATCATTCGGCCAAATGCTATGAGTTGGGTCCGGTTCATTTCCGAGTACAGCAGCATACACGTGCATCATGCCACGACATGGTACTGCGCCGATCTTCTGTTGGGGACACCAGGGATTGCGGGGTGGGGGAGCACTAACCAACGTATCATCGACCAGTCCCCTATGGCGGCACCGGAAAGAGCCCGCACAGGCGCCGAGCACGCGCTGATGGGATGTTTCTCGAGAAGTCGCGCCGGAGAGAATGTGACCGAAAGTAGCAGGGCGGCTTGAGAAGAGCTGATTCCCAGCCAGTGTGCTGTGCTCATTGCAAGAAACAAAGGAAAGTAGGAGGAAGAGAGGAGGGCGAAACTTGTTGCGGAAAAAGAAATTGATCGTTCGACTCGGCTGTCGAACCCGCGTGAGCTAGTTTTCCCCCTGCCCTTGATTGAGTGAGTAGGCTCTTCTCTCCGGGACAACCGAAGACTGCATGCCTGTCAACGTGAAGGAGAAGAAGGGTGGAGGTCGGGTATTCCTGAAACACGAAAATGCCGGTGGATCTACGAGGGATAGCCGCGCACCAAACAGGTGCGACCAGGCTCCTGCAAACTCGGCAACGGCCATCCAAGTATACATCCGTGAGCCGCTGTTACACGCCCGTGACCACACTCCAATCCCCCGGTGTCGCTTGGGGAGACAGGCGATCACGCAAACTGTCACTCATCATGAGTCACACATGGATCATGTGCTGCGCGTACTTTATCCTTTGACTGTCAGATATGACGTAGCCGATATGAAAAGCTCACGAAAAACAAGAGTCGCACTCTTGCTCTCGTTTGCTCTCAGGGGTGGCAACTACGCCTCTGGCACAAATTGTGTTCCCCGCTATGCACCGGCTACCTCCCACTCCAACCCCTCTTCCCGACCTCTACGACCGTGCTTCATTGTCGCGGGTGTGTTGCATTATGGGTCAAATGGGCTCTGTGGCGCAAAATGAAGCCATTATGAACACGATCGTCAGCGGCCGACACTTCCAGAACTTGGCTGGTGCTGCCGCAGTCTTACCCCACTTGGGGACAGGGGCGCCGGGTCACTGCCGTCTCCAACGAACGTAAAGCCCTGGGTTGATTGATATAACTTGAATTGAGCAGAACTTACTCTGACTTGCTTTGTTGCAGCTTAGCACGCCTGCAATAGCTTACGTCTCGAATTCAGTGAGGTGCTTCAACGCTCACGGATGGCCCGCATAAGCGAGGCACGATCTACTGCCAGACCACGGCCGTGCTCAAGCGTTTCGTAGCCGGTTGTGTTTTTTTGACCGAGTACAAAAAACAAAGAGGGGTACCTGGAATGTGTTCGGTTTGTGCTTCGTGCTAGCCTGCTCTTCCTTAAATTCGTCCAGGATTGCCTGAATCTGTATGCGCGGTGTGTTTTGTGTGCTCAATCTGCACTGCTTTTCAAGGGAAAGAGAAGGAGGCGCGCTGTGGCTGCTCGACGACGGAGTTGGTCTGGTCTCATATCTTCTTCGCAGAAAATTATCTTAGTTTGGTCTGGGAGCAGAATCTTGCCACTAAGTGCTTGATGCTAGCAGCAAGTCTCCTTCGGTGAAGTGTGTAGTTGTTGTATGTTTCACTTTCTTGATCCATGTCTAGTTGCCATACGATTTGTGGTGGGGAGGGGGCTTACCTGATCAGGTTCCAGCTTCTCACTCGCGGAGCGGCATCTCGTGAAGCCGCCGGGCACCGCGTACTGTGGGTGTGTTGGAGCACTTTCTCTTCCGCTTTCGCCTGCTTTGAACAGGCGCTAAGTTCCGGCTAAGAGTAGGGCAGGTGATGTTTCGCTTGCTGTCCTGCGTGCGTAGAGATTTCGAAAACCGTCGGGAAAAGGACTAGAGGGCGCAAAGTCAAAAAGACTGGTTACTAACCGAACCGTGCCCGGCCACCGCGCAGGGCTGTGCATTCAACTTTGCTTTGTGTTGCTGTCCCTGACGAGCTCGTCGAGAACAGGATGTTCTGCAGGTTCTGTTGGTGACCCCGAATCCGTTTTTCGTGTGTGCTTACATATTTCAAATGTGCCGGGACAAGAACCGAGAATTTCACTTGCCCTGCCCAAAGCAGAATCCTCATGTGGCGCTCGACTGATGATGTACCACAGTTTTTCGAGACTGGAGGTCCTATGAACATGCAATGTGAATAGCCTCTATTCGAGCCAACCCCACTTTTCTCTACACTCAAAAGTGTATTGTTTTTTTGGAGCTGGGGCAGCAGTCAGTTGAGAGACTGGCAGGTGAGCAGCGTCACCTCCCCTAGCGAGCTCTCGGATCAAGCTGCGTCTGATGCAGCTGTTGTATGGATCGCCTACATACACTCAGCCGCGCGTGTCTTCATTGCGAAGGTTACTGCTGCGGCCGTCTGGGTGGCAGCTGTGTCAGGTCAAGTAGCAAGATCTGGGGCCCTGTGATGGCTGAGTGCACACCTAAGCAGGGCTGCATCCTCGTATTGTAGCCGTGTTGTGTATAAGGCTTCGTGGGGGCCTGGTCAACCACCTCATCACTACAGGGCACAAACCTTTCTCGACAGTGATTGGACAGTCTGGATTGCCGGGGGCGGGTCTCCATGAAGAAGAGAATTGTAAAGCAAGACCTGCACCCTGCGCCTGCTGTCTCCGGCTGCTTCGGCAGACGACACATACTACTACTACTACTACTACTACTGGAGCTGGGGATGTGCAAAGTTAGCTTTTTTTCCCCTGCCAAAATGCAAAGGGGTGGCAGAGTGAGCCGGCGTCGGCCTTCAGGCCGGTAGGCCCGGGTTCGGACCCCGCCCATGACACTTTTCCGGTCGGGGATTGTTTTCGAGGTTTGTTGCGTTTCGGGGTCTAATGTGCCCGAAATCTGCGTTTTTTGCGGAGTTTCTCAGTATCTCGCGGTATTTGGGTCACCACGGGAAACGGAGTGGGGGGGGTCTCTCCCGGGTACTGGCGCCGAACTTGCCAACACAGGCTAAACTTGCTACCACACGCCGAACTCAGCATCACCAGAACCCGAACTTTGCTTCGCCCGAACTTTGCTTTGCTTCACCAGAACTTAGCTTCGCCCGAACTTTGGTTCACTGGAACTTAGCTTCGCCCGCACTTTGCTTCGCCCGAACTCAGCTGCGCCCGAACTTTGGTTCACTGGAACTTAGCTTCGCCCGAACTTTGCTGCGCCCGAACTTTACTGTTTCCCGAACTTTAACAGCTGCCTCCAGTCTCGCCCCGCGCCGGCCTTTAGCCGAGTGCATGTACTTTGTCGTTTGAGCCCTAGATGAGAACTGTGAACAAGCATTTTTCTAGCGTTATTTTCGACAGGAGAAATCGACAAGACGTTGATGATCAGGTTTTGACGGGGTTGTAGGTTTTGACGGGGTTGTATAAACGAGGTGCACACCTGCCTACGTACTAACTTGTCCCATTTTACACCGGTGAAGAAGGGATGTGTCTTGATGAGCTCGGGCTCGGACAGCCTGCGGTCGGGTTCCTTTACCAAAAGGAGGACCAGAAGATCACGTGCGTTGGGGGACAAGACATTTGGGATCACGGGTGCCTTGGACATGATCAGCTGAAAAACGGCTTGCGCTGTTTTGGCGGCGAAAGGCGTGATCCCGACAAGCATCTCGTACAAGATGATTCCGTACGACCACCAGTCGACCGCCTTCGTGTATCCCTTGTTTTTAAGCACTTCCGGCGCTACGTACAGAGGAGTCCCGCAAAAGGTGTAAGCCATGGGGTCCCACGTGAGCTCTCGGGCAAGGCCCATGTCTGTTAGAACGGGGTAACCGGTTTCGTCGAGTACGATATTCTCTGGTTTTAGGTCGCGGTAAATGATGGAGCACTTGTGCAGGTGGGCCAGGGCGAGGAGGATACCGGCGGCATAAAACCGGGCTTTCTCCTCCGGGAATAGTGTGCCTTGCCGCAGGTGGTGCTTCAGGTCGCCACCGGGTAGGTATGTGAGCACGAGAAACAGCTTCGACGGGGTTTGAAAAGCGTTGATGAGCTTAACCACAAATGGATGGTCTACCAGCTGGAGCACGGCCCTTTCGGACATGACTTCGCGAGGTTTTGTGATCGCGTCCTTTCGCATGATCTTCAGTGCATGGAACCCACCTGTGTCTTTCTTTTGCACCCTCAGCACGCGACCGTAACTGCCACGACCCAACTGTGAGATGAGCTCGAAGTCATCGATGGAGACTAGCTTCCGCTCGTCGGTCTCGAACAGCTTCAAATTCGCTAATGCAAGGGAAACCTGCGATTTGTCATCAACGGACCGCCGAGACGCCACTCCGCCTGTGGGACTGGTACCGAAGGCCACGATTGCTTCATGCATGCACGCAACCCACTGGTCCATCGCTTTCGGTGATTCGGCTTGAAAATCGTAAACACGGTTCGTCTGGTGGTTGGTAAGCGTGAACTTGTTCTTGACATTCGGAGGCGCCTCGACATCTATTTCGCTGCCGTCCATCGGTATTCGCCCCGACAGCTTTCCATCATGAGCTTTGAAATAGTAGAGGGACGTCCCGCGGAGTTCGTACCAGCGCTGCTTCCAGTTGCGGAGGAGCCCGTTGCTCCGCACGTAAAGGCTGCCGACCATTTTGGCCGGCGACATGACATCGTCGGGCGACATGCCCGCACCGCTGTCGGAGATAGAGTCGCTGGCTGCAGGACTGCAAGAGCCGAGAGAGCCGTGGCGCTGGCCCACGGATTGGTTGGCGTCGCTGTGGAGATCGGAGCTGTTCCTCCTATGTTGCAACATGCTGTGCTGCGGTCCGCCGTGCGACCTCTGTTGCACCTGAGGGACGAGCGGGACTTGCGCAAGGGGCTGTTGAAGAGTGGGCTGCAGATTGGGATAGGCTTGGGGGAGCCTCTGGGCTCGCGGCGGGCTTGTGGAAGAGGGGGGATGCTGCGCAGTCCCAGATGCTGTGCCCCACTGAGCCCGACTGGGGGGGCCAGTCGACCCGCCGTAGCCGCCTTGCGGGTATTGCGTGTAATCGGGCATCACGCGGAGGCCTACCGCTTACGCGTGTTTCTCTCGGTATCTTCTTCTGTATTGCTCTGTTTGAGAGGTTTCTTCCTTTCTTCCTTTCCTGAGAAATGGGCGAGTCCGAGGATGAGCACTCCTATGTTTATTGGGACTGGCGGTATACCCCGTTTCTGTGTCGTTGTTTTGCGGTTCCAATCAGTGTTCGCTTTAAGACCAGTGGCCCAGTCATTTTTCTGGGCAGTTTTTTTATTTCGAAGCTTGTCAGGCCAGGGCTTACGCAGCTCTTTTGTCTTGGAGCTGAATACCTACTGAAAATCAGTACGTAGAGGCCCCGGGCAAAAAGAAATAGAGCATAGGGGGCTCACTTGCCAGTGCTGCATGCCTTTGCCTTCTCTCCGGCCTCAAGGGCTCCTTCAGTGTCGCGGTGGAAAGCTACAGCAGGATCTGCCGACGTACTGCGGTATCTTGTCTCTTACACTCTAATTAATGGTCATATCATGTGTAGCCCCCTCTATTTAGTGTATGGCGGAAGTCTCTATAATCTCCCCAGTGTTCTGATTGCAAACACTTCATTTTTCAGCTCGCGGAGCGACCGTAAAAAAACGGTACGATGCACCAAATTTCCCGACTCGCGTAAGCCCGACGAAACGGGTTTGTCTGTCATGCGTATAGACATCCAAGCCGTCAGATCAATCAAATCAGAAGTTCATTTGATGCATTGTTGTATTCGCCCAGTTCTTCGAAAAGATCTGCATGGGCCTGCTTGGGCGGCCTTTGGGTGGCATCTTGGACACAAAATCACCCCCTTGCCTACATTGTTAGCCTTTGCGGAGTGATAGCACAGGCCACCGAGCTCAGGAGCTGTTCAAGCTAGCATCGGGTACCAACGGAACTTCCCTGTCTGTTTCTTCCATGCGCACGAAGGAAAGTGCACCCCTGTCACCGCGACGCGCCACTCGCGCGCGGGCGACCATTGTTTCGGTGTCCGACGACGAAAAGCACAAGTCCAGAAGCAGAAGGAGGAGAACAGCAGACCTTCAACATCTAAGAGTGTTGCGCCCGACGCACAGGACAGAAGCTGTCGGCATCGAGATCGATTCGCACGAAGCCGTCGCGTGCCCAGAAACACGAGCAGGAGAGGGAAGCTAGGGAATGGGGGTGGCAAGCTCTATCCACAGGATCGTGTGTACAAAGCAGGGTCGCATGCGGTATCGCTGTGTCTCGAGCCCGACACGCAGGTCAGCTAAGCAAGTGCAACTTTCGTTTCTCATCTCAGCTGCTTTGAAAGTCTGCCCGCACGCAAGGAACACTTCCGGCGGTCGGGTCTTGCGCAAAGCAACGGGCGAACAGTATTCACTTTCTGGATGGTTTCATTTAATTTCTTCCTTCTCATGAGCAGCCGGTGCTACGGAAGTGTTCCCCGGATATCAGTAGTCATATTTGTTGCATTCAGCTCTTCGACTACCCTGAGCAACGCACTGACCCATCAGTCCTACTAAAAGCGGCACATGCGGCGCCAGGTTGTGTGGGGTCGGGTGTGTCAGCGACAAGTTGAAACACCGGACAGGACTACAGTTTCTGGTCGTGCACACCCTTTATAGTTTCGACCCGCAAAGGAAAATGGCTGGCGTGGCAGTCGCAGTGCACCATCGTTATGGATGTGCACGCTGCTGCGGGCTGTTTGCTTGTATGTGTACCGGGTCCGCATGGTCGACTTTGGACAGCCCGGCTTTGCCCTTCTCGAGGGGGCCACGGATCGTGGCCAGCGAAGTGCACGCCGCACGAAGGAGACTGCCTGGACAGGTTCTGCGGCACCGCGTTCCAGCTCCCGAGCGAGTCCGCCGTGGTCGGTATGGTAGCAGGGCTGTCAGTCTGCAGGGACACGCTGCACCATGCTTGTGGTGATGACCCTCGTCGGGTCACGTTGCGTTGTAGTCCTTGACGACTTGGTGCGCGATGGTCAAAGCTGCCTCGCAGTCGTCCTTCTCGAGCCCGTACCGCTGGAAGTGGTGCAGGTATGCGTCGCACGACAGCATCTCCGCGACGCGGGACGCGACGAAGGACAGCTTGCCGGCTACGGGGTGCTTCGAGTTGACGGCGAGGAACGCTCCGCTGGAGCGCGGTCCCGAGGCGGACCCGGCCCCGGCGGCGTACAGCTTGCCTGTAGCCAGCTTGCAGCGGTCGCCGAACAGGGATGAGGGGTCCGCATGGTCGACTTTGGACAGCCCGGCTTTGCGCTTCTCGAGGGGGCCGCGGATCGTGAGCAGCGAAGGGCACGCCGCGCACGAAGGAGACTGCCTGGACAGGTTCTGCAGCACCGCGTTCCAGCTCCCGAGCGAGTCCGCCGTCGTCGCCGTCGCCCCGAAGAGCGACGCGAACTTGCGGCAGGGCACCGGCGCCACGGCGCGCACGAAGTCGTCGAGCAGCCGCACCCTGCGCGGCGCCTCCGAGAACGCGGCGCCCCCCAAGTAGCCGTTGACGCCCAGCAGGGAAATCGCGCCGTTTACCTCGTCGAAGCTCACGGTCTCGGCGTCGCCGGTCATGAGGACGCCCCGCTGCGGCGAGCCGAGCTTCGCCCGCCTGCAGTCCTGCATGACGGTCGTGTTGTCCAGCGCGACGCACGCATCGGCGACCTGCTGCACGTGGGCGAGCGTCAGCAGGCTGTTGTAGTGCTGCGTTGCGATCTCCCCCGTTTCGATCGGCAAAACGGACATGGCCACCAACGACGTGCTCGGAAACGTATCTCGAAGAGCCTCCAGCACGCGAGACCCGACTCCGCTACCCGTCCCACCAGCCACAGCATGAACCACGTGGATACCCATCAAGGCATCCATGTGTTCTACTTCGCTCTGCACGTCCTTCATGATTTGCTCCTCGCAGCACACCGCTTGAACGTGGTACCCGAAGGCCCAGTTGTTCGCCGAACCTGTTTTTCCCCCCGTTCACGGGAACATAGACGCGAGGCTGCAAAAGTGCGTGACCTCGTTTGCGGAGTATTCTGAAACCGATGCGCTCTACTTCTTCCAACTTGAAAGGCGCAAGGAGTCGAAAAAAAAGGTGGCTCCGCCCTCAGACCGCAACAGCTGACTGTCGTGTACTGGAGATGCTCGATAATTGTTCACTGTCCCAAGCTCCTTCGGAGCATGAACGTGTGACGTGAATGAGACACGCCAGGTGCCACGAAGGATCATATGAGTTGATGGTATTGCAAATACGTGTTTGGAAGACAGGAGGGAAACACGCACAAAAAGCAGGACTGAAGCCGTGGTGTTCAAAAGAGGGGAGAGAGTACCTTCCTGCTTCGTCAGGGTTCCCTTTCGGTAGGAGAAGGTGCCTTCCTGCCTCGCCTTGTTTCGACAGTTTTGCACTGCCTTCGGCTCCATGTCGACAAGAACAGAGCGGGCAACCGGAGGCTTGCCGTTAGCCGCCAGCGTTCGAAAGTATTCATCTGGCAGGCACCCGTCATCGTCTGGGGAGCTGGCGAGCCGCGCCAACAAGGCATGTCCGACCTGATTCCCGCATTGACCGACCTGAAGTGTCAGGATGGACATCAGTCCGGCATTCTTTCTCGAATGTGTGAAGTAATACCCTAAAATCCTGCCTGTTGGTTTGACCTTTCCTCTCGAAATCGCGATACAAAACTGCGCAGAGCGCGATCGTGTTGACTTCTTCCCGCATTCGCAACTTGCGTATGGCAGACCGTGAGAATGTTGGCTACCAGATAATACCTGGGTCGAACCTTGTGGCGCGCTAGATGGTGCTTTCCTCATCATGCTGCTTCGTCTCAGCACTGTAGGATGAACCGCTCCACGTTGCCGAATAAAAGTCCGTCTGGATGCCTCTGCCACTGCCTGCGTAGAAGAAGAGCGTCCGTCGCTTGCATCTGCCCATTTCCGGGCACGTGCTTTCGGTACTCCCTCCGCACTCGCTTCGGATGTGCGCGCCGCTGCTTATCAGAAGTGTAGGGTCTACCGTAAATAAATCTCGGAATTTGATCGGTAGACCCTGGCCCGATTATAGATTAGGCACGACACTACTGGATGTGCGCGCATCTAGCTTGCCATTTCTTACTACTAGTGAACGTGAAGAAGAATCAAAAAGAGGAGCCTGAGACATTTTGAGACACGGCCATTGAGAACGCTGTGAACCAAGGCATACGCACAGGAAAATGCTCAGCTTCTGAGAGACTGAGAGAGCTAGAGAATGCATGGAAGGTCGGTAGGTTCTGCATGGAATCCGTAGTGTTCCCGCGTCTCCCAGGTTTCAGAACTTTCTTGGTTAACGATGAAAAACTGGGTGGAATGTTTTCTAACCTTGTCAGGGGTCCTTGTCGCTGGGTCCTGAGCCTGGACGCAATTAGTTGGGAAAAAAAGTCAGTCGACAGGTCCACCTCCAGCATCCCATTTTCAGCTCGGGTAGTCCGTGTGCTTCCGGGGGGTCTTGCAGGTGTGCACCTTGGTTAATTAACCACCCAGCCTGGAATTATTATTCTTTTGCTGGTCAGTTAACCAAGGCCGTTTTTCGGGGGAAGGTTTTTTAAAGGTTGGAGAACCACGATTCTGGGGTCGCGAGGTACGCGGGATATGCTGATGCGTCCAAACGAATGCGCAGAGCTACCAGCGGACAGGACGAACTAAGCGAACCGAAGAGGAACTAGTATTCGAAGCGAATAAAAACAGTGTGGCATGCAAGTTCTGAGTGGCTTTGGTCGGTGCTCTCGATATGCGAATGTGGCACAGCACAATTTTCCCTGCCTCCAAGTACGATCGCGAGGTTGCGCTGTGCATGAACCGCGCCGTTAATTCACTGATTCCTCGGACGAAAGGTTTGGGACAGATAGGGCGCGTTGAGTACGCGGCTCGGGCCTCGCTGGCTTCAGAAGGCCCCCTAATACCCACCTGGCCCCACGGGCGGGAGAGGATCAAGCGCGCTGTCGGGTACAAAGTGCCGATTGTTTTCAGCAATGTTGTCGTCGCTGCCCCCCGCTCGCGCAACAGACATCTCCGAGTCCATGGAACGGAGTGCATTGCTGGTGGTTATGACGGGGAACGCTTTGCGGTGAGCGAAGGATCGTGGTGCGATGACAGACAGAGGACCGTGATAGTATGATAAAGGCCCGGACTCCGTTCGGAGTAAAGAAGCAGTCGAAAGGAGGAGTTTGCGGGGATCGAGAGTGGCGGCCGAGGGAGGGGCGGCGGCGGGATTTCGAGCCTGCGTCAAAGCGGCGCCGTGCAGACGCCGCAAAGCACTGTGGTACAGCATTCTGTCGCTCGGCGTAACCGTCGAAGGCGACAACGCCAACTTCTGCTTGAATGCGCGCACAATTCCTTCGGCAAATGGCGTCGGCAGCCGGTCAGCATGGCGCTGTAGGGCAGTTCGGGCGCCGTACTTCTGTTTACGGCGCTGCGTTGGTGGCAACGTGCCTTCGCCCTGGGACTCTACGTCTCGATTTCGGCTTCTAAAACTCCGACGGGGTTGTTCAGCTCCTTTTTTGGCAGCGACGTACAGCGCTTTTTCGCTGGCGTCTTCCAGGTGCCTACCGCCGCGCTCAACGTGGTCAATAATATTTCGTGCGTAAGACGCGTGCAACCTTTCGATGGCGAGATACCGCCGAGTAAAGTACGGTCGCAGGTTTTCTGGCAACGTGGACAGGAGCTGTGTGAAACCTTCTTCGACACTTCGCGGAACATCTTTGAGGCCAGTGGTTGATATGGCAGACTTGAGCACGCTTGCGTACAGAGCCGCACAAGCGAGGACTGCAACGGGGTCAAGCACTGCGTGGTGAGAGCGGAACTCAAGGGTTTCCTGTCGGTGCGGCGGATTTGCCACCAGGTTTGTAGCGTTCACCTTGTACCATCTTCCCCCAGGGTTCAGAACCTGCACCAGATCATCAACGCTGCGCACTTGCATAAGGCGGTCGTATTCCTTGGATGAGTCCTTGTCGCTATGTGCCGCAGCAATCGTATCGGACTTCGGTAACACTGCGCAGTCCTTCGTTTCTATGTCGTTGGTATCCGATGACGTGACTTGGAGACTCCGCAGGTTGGATTCGAGCCGCTCTTGAGTGTGTTTCTGCTTGCGTGGGAGCCAACGATCACACGGAATCAGAGCGTCAATTGCAGGCTCTAAACGAACGGTCTGCCAAGTGAATGTT
The DNA here is from genome assembly GCA_030068145.1 of Diplonema papillatum. Taxonomy (NCBI): domain Eukaryota; phylum Euglenozoa; class Diplonemea; order Diplonemida; family Diplonemidae; genus Diplonema; species Diplonema papillatum. The sequence continues at coordinate 20,412 of JAPJBO010001407.1, read as the reverse complement.
TTCAGTTGTTCGATGGACAGCCTTGCCACATCCAGATGAATGTGCAAGCCCCCCACGGGATCGGTGCGCGCTCCGATGTCTCGAAGCATTTCGCAGACGGCATGTACTTTGTAAAAGACCTCGTGGGGGCTGCCCGCGTGGAACAAAACCGGCGAGACCAGTTGAAAACTCTTAACCTTCTGTCCTGTGGTGCTCTCCAGGAATTGATAATCTGGCTTAATCTTCCACCATCCTTGCTCGGTGCGATCGTCGTACGCTGTGGGAACGAACTGCATTGCACAGTTATCGTGTGGGGATCTCATATATGGATCGTGATTCTTGCTATGGGTCGTCAACAAGTGTGCGACGGTTGCTCGCGTCATCGGCTCGTCAAGAATGCAGTCGATCTCAAACCCGAATGGAACACCGTGAAGAGCCCTTAGACTGCTTGCAACTGCTTGCTCAAGAACAACTCGGTCCGACAAAGTGAACTCCGGGCTAGCTGGGTCCTCCGCCGGGCCACCTACCGATGGCGGTGGGCTCCCAATGCTGCTCGATATCTCTCCTGCTGGGGAGCTGAATACCTTTCCATCACGTTCCCTCTCAGACCGCCAGAGAACCTCGTTGAAGTCCGGCTGCGTTTCTTCCACGTCAGCCTGGAAAGACAGTCGCTGAGGGCCTCTAGGTGTAGTATCGGCACGAAACAGCTGCTCCGCAATCTTTGTAGAGTTCCCCCGCATTAGATGGCGCGACATGTCGACGAGCCTTCCCCCTTGTCCTTGGCATCAACAAGATCCTTGATGAAGCAAACACCCCATTTCCCTGTTTGTCAGTTTGTTGTGCATCTTGCAAGCAAGATCCCATGATTCAGCTCATTGGTCGGTCAGACTTGTGCGTTCATGCAAATGCACGAGAGGTAAAGAATGGGAAGCAAGGGCGTTGTATTCCGCGTTGGATCGCTGATAAAAACAAGCAACGGGGCAGTTTGGCGTAAAGCATCGCACAAGTAAGCTCAACGTGGCAATGGCAGTGCACGAAAGCCGTTCTGGACCCTGCAGTACAATATGCAGGGTGAGCTTCCGCAGCGAGTGAGAATTCGCTAGTTTACTCACAAAGGTAACAAACAACTCAGTGACGACGCGACGCGTACGAGCAGGTAGACGGTCGAGAGCACAGCCCGGACCCTCACCTAGGCTATTTCATTCGGAAATTCATCGTCTCAAGGTACCCGTGTAGAGAAACGGGAATATTTCCTGTATTGACAATAACGTACTGGCCACTTGGCAGGTCAATGGCAACATCTCGTACTTGCCCTCCGATGAGTGCTGCAATCAATGTATCTGTCGATGTGACGTCGTTGAGGCTCCCGTTAGCCTGTGAGTGTTTTAAGAGTGTCGCTAGAAACCAGCAGCTGCCTAAGTTGCGGCAGCCGAAGATGCTAGTAGTATCCACCCTCCGGTGAAAAGGAAAACACCCGCTCGGACTACGGAGCCAGGGTTGTCACAGTCAGTTTGTGGAGACTCACCTGTCTGTGAGCCACCCATAGGGTACGCGCAGGCTCTTCGAAACTCAGTGATAATGGTAGAAGCTATCTCGCCGGGAGTTTTCTCACTACTCCCCGTACTACTCCAGCTGATAATAGGCGTGACACAGATAATGTGACACGCGTATCACTCCACACATATTGACAGCCACCCTACGCTACTACTACCACTGTATCTCACCTTCCACTACTACGTCGAGCCTACTACTCCGCTGCTACCATCATGCCACTTTGCCTGCCGCACTATTTTTTTTCGGGTAGCTATTAGAAGAAAAGAGCTCAGCGACGCGACAAGAAAGAGGGCGAGAAGGGAATTTGTAGGACAGCTCCGCACACTCCACACGTTCTTCGTTTCCCGCAACAGCCTTCTCGTCGTCGCGTAGGTAAAGCGTCTCCACCCATCTCCTCATCTTCGACACGCTCATGGGGACCCGTGGTGAACGACGAAGGTTCCACGACGGTTGTCCCTTTGCCCCGGCGCCCTTGCGGTGTTTGCGGCTAGCTGGCTGCCGGACATGCTCTTGGCATTGCCGTCACGAAAGCTCTGATCCTCAGCGAGGCGACTCCGCCTGAGTCGGCCTCGACACCGACTGGCATCGCGACGAGAAACGCCGCCTGGCCTGCTTCACTCACTCTGGCAGGCGTTCCGTTTGCCGGATCTGGCGCATCACGCCCGCCGCGCTCGTCTCGTACGTAGCAAGCAGGAAATGGTCCAGTCCAGGGGGCCACATTGCCTTCGGGGAGCCGGTCTCACAAGATCGTTAAGTTAAAAGCTTCACTGTGAGAGAACAGAACGGGCAATGCATACCGGCCGATGAAACGATTTGAGGAGAACGTTTCCCGCGCCCTCAAGCATGTATGCTGCGCTGACTGTTGTAATGTGCAACTCTTGACGAAGACATCGTGCCAAATCCATCTGCGAAGAATTGTATTTTTGTATTTAGTCCGAGTCTGTCAGGACTCAGGCCGAGAGCGGCCATGGCAACTTTTTAAGCGACGACGGAGGTAACGATACACTCAGGTTTCGGACGTTTGCAAGGCACGACGAAAACGTGTATAATGTGAAGGGTAGCACACCTTGGTCTTCTCGCCAGGGTTCAACTTAACATTCCAATAGCAGAGGCAGTTCTCAAATCCTGATCGTTGCCACCAATTATCCTTATTCGCTGCCCACGGTGCGCTGTAGGTATGCACCTTCTGCAGGTTACCCTTCTTTTTTTTAGAAAGGTCAGCCCACTTTAGGTTCTTCTTCGCCCGCGTTTCTGCGGGGTTGTAAGGGTGATAGATTGACTGCACGGTGGTTTTGGGTGTTGAGTCGGAGGCCTCATGGTTTTTCAATTTTCTTTTAGTTTTCATCGTTCCTGTTCGATTGTTTCGGGTTGGAAGCGGCCTGATGCAAGATTGATTACATTAAAATGTGTTAAAATGTAAAGTAGGAGGTGTGTTCGCTTTGCCGCTCGCTTTGGGGCGTTGCTCCGTGGCGGGTGCGGTCGAATGATTTGATGATGGCCGACCATCCGCGAGAAGGAATGTGAGTTGAAGTATGGCTAAAGATAAAGTGGTGTCATCTCAGGGCCGCCCACGTGATAAGCCGTTAACCCAACTCCGACCAAGCACCAGGCTAATTTCCACTTTTTCCTATTTTTCATTTTTATAGAGTGCCTTCGCTCTTTTGGGCATTCTGGGGCTGGAATTTTGCGATTTCGAAGCATATCTTTCCATTGCCGCCCTTGGAAGGCGAAATTTTGACATGATGTTGCACTAGTCTGTCATCGTCTTCTCGCTTATGACCGTCTCTAATTCGTCGACAACGTTTCACCGCAACCTTGACAATCTTTTGTTTTCTCGCGTGGTTTAGATTTCCTTCCTAGGTTGGGCTTGAGCAAAAGAGAAGAAGAAAGGCGGCAGACGTCATTTTGCGTGCGTTCCGGGGGTAGGGGGTTGGAGTGATGGCGAGATAACGGGCAAGACGCAGGAAATTGAGGTACGGGGCAGGTGGGCAGTTCACGCAACTACTGGCCACTGCAGTCACTTTCATCAGTAGACTCGGTATACGTCAGACGCACTCCTTTGAGTGTGGGAGGGCGCCCCTGCTTGCAAGGGCGGCCGCCTCGTTTCTTCAAGCGCTGGGTCCCAGGAGTTTCCGGCTCGTAGTAATGGTGGTTCTTGAGGGTGTGAAACCGGGTAAAACACGGAGCGGGACACAGAGCCACGCCACATGTTTTGCAGACATATTTCGTCTTGACCAAACGAACATGGCATTTGCACGCAACGCGGGTGTCTGTTTCCAGAATGGCATGGAACTTGCCATCCAGGCGCGACGGGTGGTCGCTAGCCCGAGGTGTGCGCGTTCCGGGGCTGAATCCTCAGTACTGCGGTTGTCAGCAAGTAACCCGCGGATGAGCTCTTTTCTGAAGTCCTTGAAGGGTAAGGACCCGCGATTCTTACCAAGACGCTTGTACAAGATAAAACTGTTCAACGCAGACACTTCGAGCAAATAAAAGAAGACTTTCATATACCATCGTTTGCCCTGCATGAATCGTGTCGCCCGGGCAAGGTACTGGTCGCAGCGATCTACCCCCCCCATGTGTTTGTTGTAAGCAACCACGATGTCTGGCTTACTGACCTTCAACCGCTTTCCCCCCTTGCAGCGACGCTCAAGCTCGGTCATTGTTGTTCCAATGGGGAGTGTTGACAACATGCGGACTTCACGCTTGTCAACCCACTCCAAGAACGTGATCGGCGAACTTTGGCGATACTGGCAATGGCCGCGTTTCGGGGCCGCAGCCTTATCCGCTTGGGATGGGCGGCCGCGCTTCTTTTGGGACTTGCTAAAAAGTGGGATCCCGTTCCGATTTTTGCGGACAGTTCCGGCCGCGTGGAATCCCAAGGTGTATAATTTTAGCATGAGGGGAATGCTTGTGTAGTAGTTGTCCATGTACATGTGCCTTCCTGAGTATGCATACAGAGCCGCAGCTGCAAGAAGTTCACGCTCACCAACGTTCACGGGGCCAGGGTTAGTATCCGTGTCAATCTTACCGGTATACACTGACGATACCAATGTGTAACCAGTCTGTGACTCAGCCAGAACAAAACACTTCAAACCGAATCGATGCCGTTTCATGGGCATGTATTGCTTGAAGCTGACACGACCTTTGTACTTGATGATCGACTCATCAAAGCTAAGTTCTTTATCGGGAGCATAGACATCCCGCCATTGGAGAGACACAAGCTGGAAAATATCTCTTATCTTGATGAGTCGGTCCGGGTGTTCCTTCTTTCCACTGAGGGGGTCTGTGAAGTGCAGCGTCCTGTGAATATCGTGCCACCTTTTCCTGGACATGGTTTCAGAAAAAAACGCGCATTGTTCGATAGGGTCCACGGACCAGTACGAGTAGAGATCCTGTTTCACGGACAACCCCATCGCGTATGTGACAGCACACCAGCGAAGAAATTCCGCAATATCGGTTGCTTCGTACGAGGATACCCTCTTCCCTGCAGCATACACACTCATGTGCCCAATGATCTGGGTGACCACCAGGTCGGTGAACATGCATCTGAAGATGTCAGTGGGGGAGGAATCCTCATCAAGGTCGTAGGACGGATTCGGTCCGGTCTTCTTGGCGTTGAAAGGGAATTCGAGGTTGGGCTCGACTTTGCTGCTCCACGACAAGGACTTGATCGCTGCACCTGCTGCCTTGACCGCAGCGCTCTCAGTATTCGGTGGGCGGCCTCGCGGTGCTGGGTTTGCGGGGGGCTTCTGTGCCGGTCCTTTTCGTGGTCGGCCGGGGCGCTTCGGTGCAGGCTTTGCGGAGGGCTTCGGCGCCTGTTCTTTTGGTGGCCGGCCGGGGCGCTTCGGTGCAGGCTTTGCGGAGGACTTCGGCGCCTGTTCTTTGGTGGCTCGCCAAAAAAAAATGTTCATAAAGTGGCCGAGATCACCGCTCTGAACCCGCGGGTTGGCCAGGAACACGACGTTGGCCGGGTGGGGTCGGTCTTCGCCATCTGTACTTCTGGCAGAACACAGTCATGACCCTCACCACCTTCTGAGACTTCTCCAGCTATCCTATCACTTTGCTTATGCACGCCCTGAACCACGTACCTTCTGAACCTGCTTTTGAACCACATTACCACAAAAGTTGAGTTCGACTGCTTTTGGAGCCAAATTATGTACCACAAAAGTTGAGTTCGAGTATCGAATCGAGAATGAGTTTTTACGTTTACACGTGGGCGACTGGACGGCAAAATAGCCATGCGCAAACAAACCCCCAAACACCCCCCACGGCCGACCTGGGTACCCTTGTCACTGGTCACAGGCAGGGGTGGCCTCTGTACCTGTTCTGCAGTGAAAAATGGATCTACTCGTTACCGTGGACGAGCTTCCATTTGAGAACGAGGAAGACGCCGCCAGGATTATGGCCTACACCGCCCAGCACAAAGAGGAAGTGAATGGACTGGTTGTCGCAATGAAGCACAGGCCAGAACGCACGGGGACGAAGCTCTGGTGCGGCCAGTGGGACAGCACACAGAGGAAGTGAATGGACAGGTTGTGGTGGGTGAAACTTGTTCCCGTCAGCTGCGCGAAGCCATAGTAAGAGCGGGGGTGAAACTTTCACCGACCGCACCTAAGAACGGGTCCTTCTACAGCTGCTTAACAGCAGCTAACTTTTGGTATTTCTTTCAGTTCCGAGAGAAAGCTAACCCCCATGCCCTCTTGCAGAAGAATCTATTCGCGCAGCCCCTGAGTGCGGATATTGTGCAAATATTTGAAGGCAGATGGGCGGAAGCGATAGTTCAGAATAGGGTTGGCACACCCCCGGATGCCACAACTCAGCTGCTGATGGCGTGCGCGTTCAAGGTTCAACTCGCCGTCTTCACATGCAAGATTGGTACAAGGGGGAACGTTCAGTGGGAAGCTGACGAACACAGTGCCACCAGGAAGCACGGTCACATCCATCCCTCTCCTTAATGACCAGGGGCAGTACTGGTTGGTGACGACGACCCACTCGCCTGCTGCAGGGCATCAAGCAGAATCATCGCTCTGTCGTACAGTTGGCCATGTAGTCGTAGATGCGGAACCGAAACCACATTGACCCCCGCAGACAGAAATCACCCAGTGTCTAGTAAAGCTGAATCAGTTTTTCCCCGTCTCCTAATGCTCGGATGCCGATGCCGAAAAGCGATTTCCACCCCTCATCGTTTTTACTGTTTTTTGGTGACGTGTCCTCATTTTTCCACGGTCCGCGACCCCTCGTTTAGAGACGCGGCGTCACCCCCAGAGCCTGCGCGAAAAGGTCTGGTAATCACCCCCATTCTTCAACCTCATTGATGTCCTGAAGAACCTTCAACGATGCCCGTTCTTATCGAACAGCTCGAATCCTGGCGGTGTCGGGTACTGGTCACGAAACCCTCCAGTCAACTGCGTCGGGCGGAGCAAAGCGGCTGCAAATGAAATAGTGGCGGACGAGAAGGTGCTTGCTTCGCTGTTCTCCGAGAACTATGCCGTGGACGTGTAAGACAACTTCTGAAACTATTTCGGACATATAAGACAACTAATGAAACTATGTCGAACATGCTCAGAAACTATGTCGGACATGTAAGACAACTTCTGAAACTTTGTCAAACATGCAAGACAACTTTGAAATTATGTCGGACACCTACGACAACTTTTGAAACTGTGTTGGACATATAAGACAACTTTTGAAACTATGTCGGACATGTAGTCGCAAAACTATGTCGGACATATAAGACAACTTTTGAAACTTTGTCGGACATCCAAAACTATGTCGGACATATAAGACAACTTTGAAACTTTGTCGGACATATAAGACAACTTTGAAACTATGTCAGACATATAAGACAACTTTTGAAACTGTGTCGGACATATAAGACAACTTTGAAACTATGTCGGACATGTACGACAACTTTTGAAACTATGTCGGACATGTACGACATTTCACTCAATAAAGAAATACACAAAACATCATGCCTGCACCTCCACGCGGTGGCCCCGGGCGGCGACTCTGCTGAGCCGCCGCGGCCGACTTTGGCAACAACACGAAGGCACCTGGCTCTGGCTGGGTTGCTGGTGGAAAAGCGGCGAGGCCCGCTGCCGCAGCTCAGGCCGGAGGACTGGCCCGTTCCGGTCGTGACGGCCGACGACGTGAGGAAGCCGGAGACGACGCAGGGCGTGGCCCTGGTGACATGGGCGGACGCCAATGAGTTGGCGAAGAAGGGCACCCGGAAGGGACGACTGGCTGTGGTCGTCCTCGGGGCCAAGGGGCGCGAAGGCGGGGGGGTGGAGACGGCGGTGGCGACACGCAGAGGGCTGCGGACCGAAGTCCGCCCCGCCGTCCTGCTGCAGCTTGGCGACGAGCTGGTAGTGACGCTGCTCCGGAAGCCAAGCGCACCTCTGCCGCCTGCGGACCATCACAGGGTGTCCGTGGTGGTCGCACGCCGGTACACGACGGCGGAGGCGTGGACGGGCTGCGGGGCGGACGCCAGGGCCTGGCTGACGGGCCACTTCGTGGGAGAAGGCGTGCCCCGAGAGGACATCGTGTCGCTGACGGGGATCGAGACGCGCGGCACCCCCGGCCCCACGGCCCAGATCCGCGCTCTACTGCGAGTCGCGAGACGCAGCAAGGAGGGCGCCTTGGCGGCTTCCGGGAAGCGAGGCGTCTTCACGACGCTGAAAGGAGACGGGAGAGGCACTCTCTGGCTGAGGGACGACCTTGCCCTGGACGAGGCAAGGGAAGCCGCCGCGCGCGCGAAGACGAGCCTCATCGTCAGTGTGCGCGGCATGGGCGTCCTGAAAGGGGAGGGTGAGCAGGCCGAAGCGGCGATGAGAGCGTTGCTGGGGACAGCAGCCGCGCAGGAGGAGCAGCCGGGACAGCCGGGCCTGGTCTGGGACGTCGACGGTTTTCCGCGAACGATCTCGCCAGTGCAGGTGGCGGCTTTCTTGCACGCGACCGGATGGACGGACGTCGAGGTGGTCCGCGTGATCCCGAAGCGCGGCAAGCGCCTCGCGGTCGTCCGCGGCCCTGAACCACCGGCCTGGATTTTCCAGGTCGAGGCGACGGGTGACCTGGTCACCGTATCGACTGCCAGGGAGAAGGACGAGACGCAGCCGAAGTGGGTACAGGCCAAGGCGACGGAAGAGCGGACGGACCCGGACGAAGATGGAACAGAGCGCCAGGGCATGACATATGCCAAGGCTGCTTTCATCGGCCTGTACGGGAGGAAGCAGGGCTCGTCCGAAGGGACGTACCCACGGTAGAGATGTGCTGTCGGCACCATCACCACGCCGACGATGGGCAGCCGATCGCGGTGTGCGTGGAGCACAGCACGACGAAGTGCGGCGAGTGCAAGACGGCGGCGGCGTGCTGCCGCAGCGGGCATCATGCCTGCCGCACCAGAGGAACCTGCCAAGAATGCAGGAGGCTCCCTACGTTGACGCAGAGGAGACCGGCAGCGTGCTGCCGCCGCGGCCACCACCAACCCAACGAACCGAACGCCCCGGCAACCCCCGGACACAGCAAAAAGAAGAAGAGACCCCTCTCACCCACCCAGGTGGGCGTACAACGAGAAACGCCGGCGGGAAAGCGCGCGGCGCAGGCGCCGCCCGCCGTAGCGAAGCAGAAGACGGCGACGACCGGACGGGCAGCCAAGAGGCCGCCACCAACGCCAGGGACCGGCGAACGACCAGCGTTGAAAAAGAGGGTGCTCGGCACCCCGAAGGAGAGCCCGATCGCCGGCCGCAAGCGGAAGAAGGCGAAGGCGACCACACCCGAGTCAGGGGTGCAACGAAGAAAGAGGAAGGCCCTTAAAGCAAACAGCTACCAGAAACGTTCGACGTCCCCAAGCACTCCAGTGCCCTCGAGAGTGAAAAACGTGCAAGCCTGTCCGCACCTGTGCCCCCTCCACGCAATCTCCAGAACCGCAAGAAAGCCCAGCGCCCCTGGCGCCACAAGTACTCGACCTTGACGACGCAATGACAGGTGACGACGTCATAAAGTAACCTTAAGCGGCGACACAGTGCATGCTAATCCATGTGGTTCATGTACTTAAAAGAACTCAATGCTTGACGGCTGAGTACACGGCTGAGTACACGTCGTGGATGAGGCAGGCCGGAGCTGAGCCGCAGGCGCCCAGCTGCAGCGGCGACACCGAGGACGAGAAACACGTATTCTGGGACTGCGGAGCGTACTCGCACATACGGCGACGAGAGGCACATGCCGAGCTGATGGCAGCCAACCGGGCCGACTGGCCCAGATGCACGCTGGAACACGGAGTGGTAGTACCCGAGAATGCCCAATTCTCGAGGCGGCTCCAGGAGATGATGGCTGAAATCCTTGCGGAACGGGCTGGGCTCGAAGCACGTGGCTGGGTGGCCAGGAACCCCACGACCCCCTGGTCGAGAGCGAATGCGATGCCTGCCGAGAAATTTGACCACCCCTTCGCGCGGATTGCCCCGGCATGGACGTGGGAGCGGAACAAGACCTGGGGACTACCGACGTTTTATGCGTTGGTAGCGTGGCTGTCGGACATGCAATGGACCGAGAACGGGCAGGCGTCAATGCTGGAGCTTGCGATCGACTTTGAACTCTTCTCGGGCCTCAGCATGCCGCTGCACGGGAATGCGCCGAAGGGGGTGAGAGAACGGGGAAACGTCCTGCGCTGCATGATGAGCGCGTTGGACAAGCTGGCGGCACAGCAAGGGCTGGGAAGCTGCATGAGAGGGGAGAGGGTGTGCCCGACGACGTCGCTGTCGTTCATGGGCATCTCGGGGATATCGGGTGCGGCCCAGGCCACGCTTTCGCGAGGCACACACGGGGACGATACTTGAGGAACAAGTGAAAGGATGCGATGTAGGGGCGCAGTGCCCGACGTACCCTGACTGGACGATCGGGAGAGCGGCGAGGTGGGCCCTGCCTGCCCCACCACAACTGCACCCAGACCCCGAGCATATGCCGGGTGTCGGAGTAGAGAAGGCACTCGTCACCAACACAAAGGGAAGTGTGAGGCGTGCAGAACACTCGTCCGAAGGGACGCTCCCACGGTAGAGATGTGCTGCCGGCACCATCACCACGCGGACGATGGGCAGCCGACGCGGTGTGCACAGAGCACAGCACGACGAAGTGCGGCGAGTGCAAGACGGCGGCGGCGTGTTGCCGCAGCGGGCATCATGCCTGCCGCACGCATGGCAGAGGAACCTGCCAAGAGTGCAAAAGGCTCCCTACGCTGACGCTCAGTAGCGGTCGGTCGCTGCTGGTCGGAGGGCTGCAAGCACGGTGGGGCCTCCATTTTCCCGTCGCCAAGATGTCGTCGAACTTTGCCCCGTCCAGGCCGTGAATCTCGACCAACGTGGCGGCAACCTTCCACGGCGCGAGGTTCCTCAACTCCTCGTCCTCCTCCACACCGAGAAGCTCCGCCACGAACCCTCTCGCCGCCACCAGCTGCAAATCGGCCGGAATCCCCGCGAACCACGGCTCAACCGCGGCCTCCAAGTCACTCAGCCGCACCCGACGTGAGGGTTCCGAAAGCTCGCCAAACCGCTCTGTGAGCCTGTCACGCCACGAAGCCGGAAAAGCACCCATTGGTCGTGCCAGAATGACGAAACGGAGATGCGGCCATATTGTAAGGAAATGAGTAAAAATTTTCCCCTGCGATCCAAGCGCGCACCGAGGTGTCCTAAGGCTCGTTTGTTTTACCTAGTAGAATTCCCCTGATAAATCAATAAAATTCGCCAAAAAAAATATCATGCAGGGTCAAAACCTTGTGTCTTTTTGGAAATGGCCAAAAAAAAATTTCCAGAGAAAAAATGGGTTTTTTGAATTTTAAAAGTTTGGAACAAACTCTGCAGGAATCATCTCTCCTGCTATTCTAGCCGCGTCATAAACTCGAAAGGGAAGAGAAATGCGAAGCAACGGGCTGGTAAACACAATAACAAACGAAGTGGAATAACGAGAAAGCCTTGCGAACAACAAGGTCGCAGGGGGAGGGAGGGCGGGTTCTTTAAACGCTATACGTTTCACCCACCACAACCACTACCCCTGGATCATGGTGTATGCTTGGAAAGTCACACCAGTGCGGCCATATTCGGGTCGTTGATTCCCCCGATAAATCAGCAGAATCATCTCTCCTGCTATTCTAGCCGCGTCATAAACTCGAAAGGGAAGAGAAATGCGAAGCAACGGGCTGGTAAACACAATAACAAACGAAGTGGAATAACGAGAAAGCCTTGCGAACAACAAGGTCGCATCCCGCCTCCACTACGCCGGTCCTGTGAGAAAGCTCCACACCGCAAGTGTAACCTTCTCCTTGTTTTCCTTTGTCATCCTCGTTGGAGGAATCCGTGATGGCAAGTCGGCGGGATTGGATGCTGACTTTACCCACTCGAGTGAGAATGCACATCTTCGGTCTTGCAAATACTGCAGGGCCCCAACGACGGAGTCGTTCAGGAGCCTGCTCTTCACGCACTGCTTCTTTCTTGCTACACCAGCAACTGTGGTGTTGTCGACGAAAACACTAATAAACTTACCGGACGCTCCGGCTGGCAGCATCTGTAAAACACAGAACAATGCTCGAGCTTCCAACTCGTTGATGTGGCGCGTCTTGTAGAAGTGCGACCACTCTTCACCGTGCACAAAGACTTCGTTCGTACACCTGTTGACAATGACGCCTCCCCATCCTTTCAGGCTGGCGTCCACGAATACCGTGAATGTAGCCGGTTTGGATGCACCCGAGATACACCTTTCCTGTTGGGCCCGGTGGAGCCATTCCTGCAACTCGGCTGCAACTGAGGGGGGAACAGAAACACTTGTTGACGGCATCTTTGTGCCTCGGTTTAGGTGATTCACCACCCTCCGCAGAAACTTTAGGGCGAACCAATATGTTCCTGGGAACACACCAGAAATAGCAGACGCATGAAGCAGCCTGCCTGCCAACGATTCCAGCTCTTCTGCCGGAAGTCGCCCCCACACATTCACTGCCTCGAGTTTGCTCCGGATCTTTGTCGAAGGCCGTACAACTGACCTTTCATGATCCCACTCTACTCCCAGAAACACGTACCGTTTCACACAAGTTTGTGAATCTTCGGGTTTCCATGTGAGATCACAATGCTCAGCAGTTTTGTCCAATCGGGCTGATTCCCGGATGACAGCGTTAGATCGCCCGGTGTATCGGATATTATCTATCCACACATGGACAGTCACACCTTTCGCCGCAAAAGCTGGCTTCACATACACAGGATCACCTGCCGCTACAGCAGCCAGAGTGTGCATCAGCTCGGGTGCACAACAATGGCCCATGGGGAGACGGTTTAAACTCCACCAGTTCCCTGAAGAGTCAGAAAAACGGAAAAGGTGTCGACTCTCGACTGGCACCTCTATCGCATAGAACCCGGTTTTGAAGTCTCGGGTTGTGCCGCATTCACTTTGTACTGCTGACAAGTAATGTGAGACATGCCCTATTGGGACATTGGCTTCGTAGCCTTGACTACAGAGCACATCGTTCGCATCCCGGGTCCACAAGATGAACCTCTGTCTGAGGCCGCTCTCTTTCTCTTCGATGACAGTGAAAGGAACGTTCTGCGAGACTCCGGGCCCGTCGGCGTGTGATGTGATTCCGTGTTCGAACAATGCAGTCGCATGTGATGCAGTTAGCATTGACGGTCGGTTTGACTTAGGTTTCATAGCGCACTTGGTGCTCGGCGGGAAAAAGGTTAAGCGCCACACCTCATCAAACCTACGGAGCGCCGAAGGTGACATCCTCTCCCTCATCATCTCTATGTTCATGGGTGGAACACGCGAAACATGAAGAGGTGAATCCCTCTCCGTTTGAGACGCAGGCAGTCTTGTTTGTTTGGTCCGCCTTGTAACCGAGAACCTGTTTTGGCGATTTTGAAGAATGGGCTGGAAAGTGAGAGACGAAAGATACGCATTCACAGCAGCACGGTCACCTTGTCGGTCGCCAACATCCGTGCCGTCGCCAGAGGGTCTCCGCCGTACCGCAGGGTCACCTCTGCAAGTCCTTCTTTTACCTTGTGCTTTGCAAGACGAGATATCAAGACTTCGGGGATTTGGTGCCCTTCGACAATCCTCTGGATCGCATGGGTGACTGCCCCCCTCTTGATGCTGTGCGCGCTGTACATTTTCATCTGGTGAGACATCTGCCAATGTGCGTTGAGTGTGCTTGTAGTCCAAGTGGTCAGCCTGTTGAAGGGGAGCTGTGATTTCAACAAGAGGCAAATGGCCGCTGTCAGGTCGCCCTTCACTACCGTCCATCTGGATTGAGTGAACGGCATTGCTGCTCTCCCTTTCGGGAGAGTGTACCAATCGATCACTACTTCGTCTTCGCGAATGTGGATGAAGTTCGCGGTGGCCAGCATTGACACCTCCGTCCATCTGGACGCTGTCTTCCACGCAATCAGCGCTGCAAGACACACACGAGGGCTCTGCCGGAATGCCCACGCCACGAGAACAGACTTCTCCATGGGAATTGCTTGATGAAGGGGAATAGCCGCCCCACTGGCTCTGAGAGCTGCAGCCAAGCTGAGCAGCGGCTGATTGATCAAACCCATATGCCGGAACGTTCCAGAAAGTCCTTTGGCATATGTCAGCATCGCTTGCGGCCGCACCCCCGTAGCCAATACAAACAGGCATGCAGAGTCCGGGGTCGCTGGCATGTTGTTCTTTGACGTCCAAGCGATGAACCGCCTCCAAAGATTGCGGCGCTGTGCAGTCGTGGAAGCCGCCCACATTCCTGCAACAAGATTCCGAAGTCTCGTAGTTGCTGTGGCGCGTGAAACTACCTGCTCCCCAGTTTTCCGGAAGTGTGTATGGCTCGTGTCGCCAGAAATGTGGTCGAGGAACACCTGCCCCATGAGGGATGTGGGATTGAGAGGATTGTGGTAAACTTCGGGAGTGTGAACTGGCTCGGTGTTTCTTCGTAATCCGCTGGAGGGCGTTGAGACCATCGTGCAGCTTCCTGACTTTGGAAGCAAGATACGTACCGCGGTGTTTCGGGGATGAGGAAGGGGGCGCTTCTCGATCTTTGGAGGCATAAAAGCTCGAGCGATGGGCGCAACTGGCGTTTTTGTTGGCTCTAGCCGGGGCGGACCCAGTCATTTCGTCCCGGCGCTCCCGTTTCCCTGATGACCACGCTTCCAAGCTGGGGTCGACTTCTGCAACTTCTTCTTTCCCATCTTTTGCATGATGGTCGCCGCGCACTTGTCAACCACGTTCGTCGGGCCAACAACCCCCTCACCTTGCTTTGTCAGCTCCAGCATGAGGTCGCGCCTGGGCACCTTGTTTCGCACATACTGGTACTGAACGCGAACTAGCTGCAGGAGATCGTTCCCTGCTTGTCGATGCGGGGTCGTCTCCCAGCCGCTGAAGCAGGCTGCGCTCATTATCCACATTCGCAAGCTGTGGAACGCTTCTTCCAACCTCTCTCCGCCGGGCAAATGCACCATCCCACTGAGGTATCGCCCCTCAAGATGGTAGACCAACTGCTCGGGGTTGCCATCAATGTGCGGGACCCACTCCTGGACGTCCTTTGCATCAGCTGGGAACGAAATGGTGCTGCTGTCCACTTCTTGGTTGCTTTCTGTCGGTCCTGCTGGTCGAGCTGCTGTGTCTGTGCTCCCAACCTTCGTCATTAGCTCTGCCATTTGGCGCTGGAGCATGATGAGCTGCTGAGCCTTCTCGTCGTTTTCCTTTTTGAGGGCAGCAATCACTGCCACCGCCTGTTCCGTCTGGTGCACAGTTGCATCCATGATACGAGTGTATGTGTACCCAGGTGCCGGAAGGGGGTAGAGTACCTCTGGTCCCTCATGAGGCATAACCCCGTGGAGGTCATTGTGAGCGACTGATGCTCGGACTGCATACTGGTCCCCATCTTGTTCTAACTTCCCCGCATGAAGGCGGTATGCTGCGGTGCTGCCAACTGGGCGCAAGGTATACACAATAACTTTGCCTACCAGAGTACGACACTGATCCTCCATCTGCCGAGCCGACATCTGCTGGGGGGCAGGAACCCCAGCTTGTCCTGCAGTAGCCGAAGGAGCTACAGAACGTGCACGCTCAGTCTCCTCCTCCGACCCAGTACGTGGCAGCTCGGGTGAAGGTGCAAGAGACATATTCAAATGTTCTTCTTTAAACGCTTTACGTTTCACCCACCACAACCACTACCCCTGGATCATGGTGTATGCTTGGAAAGTCACACCAGTGTGGCCATATTCGGGTCGTTGATTCCCCCGAAGAATCAGCATAATTTTTGAGGAAGTTGAACAAAAAAATTTTTTTCCAAAATTTTTTTTAGGGCTCCATCGGCCCCGCGGGAGCGTTTTAAAAAGACACAAGGTTTTGACCCTGCATGATATACGTTCTCTCACTGGTCAAAGTGGGAGAAACTGGGGAAAACCCACTGTAGTGAGTTTTTGTTTTTCGGGTTGAGGGGGCCTTGTAGAGGTCCCGAGGGGGTGGAAAAGGCCTCGAGGCAGGGAAAACGGTCGCCACGAGGGGCCCCGAAGGGGTCCCGAGTGGCGACCGTTTTCCCTGCCGAGAGGCCTTTTCCACCCCCGAGGGACCTCGGAAAGGCCCCCGAAACCCGAAAAACAAGAAACGAACGCACAGTGGGGATTTTTCCCCAATTTCCGACCACATTTGACCAGTGAGAGACTTTTTTTCTCTCACAATGGAAGTTTTTTGAACTGGCAGGTGCCAGGTTTGCCACAGCACCAGATAGTGCTGGTTTGGAAGTGTGTTTGGGTGGGGGGGGGCGTGGTTCAGCATGATTTAGCCGGGGCAGCCAAAACTGCATACAACTGCACTTTTGACCTGTTCTTGACCACTTTCAGCCAAAAAAATGGGGGAAAAAAAAATTGGCACCAGTGAAAAAAAAAATTTTTTTTTTCACTAGTGAAGAAAAAAACTGGGTGTTTTTTTTCACTAGTGAAAAAAACACAGTGGGTAAAATTGGTTTTTTGCCCACTGCCAGTGAAAAAAACTTCTCAGAGTGAGAGAAAAACTTTCCGAGTTTCATGAAGGAGGGGTACAAGCTCCAGAAAAGGGTGGGTGTACCTGGTAGGGAGAGTCTGACCCAACTTACCATAGTTGGGTCGCTATGTCCATGGTTTCCTGTCAAGTCCTCAGCCCTGTCTGGTTCCTGGCAATCTTTCACAGCACTTCACGTTCTCGCACCTCTGGGATCTTTCTGCGGAAGGGAAACGGCAACAGTGAGCACTCTCTCTTGAAACGGCAGGGTCTTCCCCGTAACAACTCGTTGGGTACTTTGCGTGCTGCCTGATGTGATCCACGAAGGACTCCCATGCTTTCTTGTAGCGTGTCTCGCTCTTTTCCCGGAGGGGGGAGTCGGTGCTGCTTACATTGACACTGAGACTGCGTGTCCTCGTCTGTCGAGGCACTGTCCTCATTTTGTGTGTTTTCTCTTACCTGGCATCCCTAACCCCAAGATTTGCCCTGGATTTTGTTTTTATAATTTTGACGTTTTAAGTCGTCTCTGGGGCCTTCGGGACTGGTTTTCTTCTTTTCTTACCTTTTCCTTATCCCTCAAAACCAGCACCAATAACAACGACCCCTCCCCACCATCGCAGGTCGTTGGTGTTCCGGAGAATGCAACGTTCTACATCGCATACGCCATGGGGGCAGCCACTACGCTTTACTACAAGCAGGCCGCCAGCGATAGGGAGCGACACATCAACCCGCGGACTGACAGGATTCATGCTGGTCGTATTCGCGATGACAAACAGCTCCGACCACCCGGTGAGGGCATCGTCAACCAGGCCGACAATATCAAATGTGCCGGACGTATTTGTCTCGAAAATGTACAAGCACGACTTTTCGGCAGCCATGCACACGACTCCAGGGTTCGTCGCATATCCTTCCGCCTTCAGGACAGGTTCCGCTGGCGGCACTAGCATCCCAACGGCAAAGCCTTCGTTGGCTGCAAATGCAACACGAATTTCACCCATCGTGTACGCCAACTCCGCCAGTCGGAAGCCCCCAGTCAGACTCGGGCCAAGCTCGTATTCCATCGGTGTTTGCGCCTCAAGGCTGGTGGCCTCCAAGAGCAATGATAGTAGCGCCACGTTCTTGGTCTTCTGGAACAACGACGACCAGACAACGAGCTTACGCTTGCGCGAAGTAGTAGCTGTGGCGCCCACAATTGCACCTTCCACCAATTCACCTCCTACCAGTGCACCCCCGACCAACGCACCTTCCACCAACACACCTTCTAGGCGGGTCTCTACTTAGCAAAATCTCTACTTTGTGACAAAGTAGAGATTGGGTTCAGAACTAAGTAGAGATTGGGTCCCAGGACAAAGTAGAGATGGGGGGTGGCTATTTTGGGTTAGTCCATCTCTACTTTGTCCTGAACCCAATCTCTACTTTGTCCAATCTCTACTTTGTCCTGAGTCAAAATCTCTACTTCGTTCTAAACCCAATCTCTACTTTGTCACAAAGTAGAGATTGGGGGCGGCGGTCCCGATACTATGCAGGGTCAAAACCTTGTGTCTTTTTAAAACGCTCCTGCGGAGCCGGTGGACCCCAAAAAAAAAAGTTGGAAAAAAAATTTTTTGCTCAACTTCATCAAAAATTGCTGCAGAGTTTGTTCCAAAATTTTAAAATTCAAAAAAACCAATTTTTTTCCAGAAATTTTTTTTTTGCCATTTCCAAAAAGACACAAGGTTTTGACCCTGCATGATACCATGCAGGGTCAAACCCTTGTGTCTTTTTAAAACGCTCCCGCGGGGCTGATGGAGCCCTAAAAATTTTTTCGGAAAAAAAAGATTTTGCTCAACTTCCTCAAAAATTGCTGCAGAGTTTGTTCCAAACTTTTAAAATTCAAAAAACCCATTTTTTTTTCCTGTTAACACTCGCAGGCGGTCGCACCCACCAGCCAGAACGCCCCCGGCTGCGCCATCATCGACGCAATCATCATCGTGGAATTTTTTTTTGGCCATTTCCAAAAAGACACAAGGTTTTGACCCTGCATGATACCGTCTCATGAGACCTTATCGATACCTTTTTTGCCCATTTCTGGGTTGCGCCCTTATCTCGACCTTTTTGCTCGTTTTTGGGTTGCGCCCTTATCTCAACCTTTTTGAGATGCGCCTTTATCTCTACCTTTTTGGCCCGTTTTTGGCTTGATCCCTTATCTCGACCTTTTTTGAGGGTTGCGCCCTTATCTCGACCTTTTTTGGGGGTTGCGCCACCTTTTTTGGGGGTTGCGCCCTTATCTCTACCTTTTTTGGGATTGTGACCAAATTTTCCCGAAATATTTTCAGGCCAAAAAGAAATCCGAAAATTTTCCAAAAAAAAAATTCGAAAAAAATTCCGAAATTTTTTTGGGCCGAAAAAAAAAAATCCGAAAAATTTCCGAAAATTTTTGGGCCAAAAAAAAAATCCGAAAATTTCCGAAAATTTTTTGGGCCAAAAAAAAAAAATCCGAAAAATTTCCGAAATTTTTTTGGCCCAAAAAAGAGTTCCGAAAAAATTTCCGAAAAATTTTGGGCCAAAAAAAAAAATCTGAAAATTTTCCAAAAAAATTTTAGGCCAAAAAAAAAATCCGAAAAAATTCCGAAAATTTTTGAAAATGGCAAAAAAAAAATTTCCAGAAAAAAAATGGGTTTTTTGAATTTTAAAAGTTTGGAACAAACTCTGCAGTAATTTTTGAGGAAGTTGAGCAAATTTTTTTTTCCGAAAAATTTTTTAGGGCTCCATCGGCCCCGCGGGAGCGTTTTCAAAAGACACAAGGTTTTGACCCACCCAATCCAACTATGTACACATGAAACAGAGATCTTACGATTCAGCGAAAAAGCGAGCAAAAAAGAGTGTTTACAAACCCTGGAGGAAGTCGGAAAAAACAGTCGGCGAAAAACTTGGAAAAAAGACGGGAAAAAGACCTTCAAGTGCTCCAAGGCCAGACGATTGTAGTGTTGCAAACGAATCACAGACTTTGTACACACGAAACAGAGATCTTATGAATCAACGAAAAAAGCGAGCGAAAAAGAGCGTGGAAAGGTCGGAGACAGTCGGCGAAAAACTTGGAAAAAAGACGGGAAAATACGACCTTCAAGTGCTCCAAGATCAGACGACTGCATAGTGTTGCAAACGAATCGCAAACACGCTGAAGTTGGGACCCCCACACACTGAAATCAAGTGCTCCTAGGCAGACGAACTGTTAGTGTTGCGAACGAATCGCAAACACGCTGAGATCGGGACCCCACACACTGAAATCGACTGAGAACAACCTGAGCGATCTCTCTTGATACACAAGATTCAAGCGCCGAAGGCGCAAGCACCCAATCCAACTATGTACACACGAAACAGAGATCTTATGAATCAACGAAAAGCGAGCGAAAAAGAGCGTGAAAAACCCGGGAAAAGTCGGAAAGACAGTCGGCGAAAAACTTGGAAAAAAGACGGGAAAATACGACCTTCAAGTGCTCCAAGGCCAGACGACTGTATAGTGTTGCAAACGAATCGCAAGCACACTGAAGTTGGGACCCCCACACACTGAAATCAAGTGCTCCTAGGCAGACGAACTGTTAGTGTTGCGAACGAATCGCAAACACGCTGAGATCGGGACCCCACACACTGAAATCGACTGAGAACAACCTGAGCGATCTCTCTTAATAAAAGATTCAAGCGCCGAAGGCGCAACCACCCAATCCAACTATGTACACACGAAACAGAGATCTTATGAATCAACGAAAAGCGAGCGAAAAAGAGCGTGTAAAACCCGTCGGAAAGACAGTCGGCGAAAAACTAGGAAAAAGACGGGAAAATACGACCTTCAAGTGCTCCAAGGCCAGACGACTGTTTAGTGTTGCAAACGAATCGCAAACACGCTGGGACCCCACACAC